>OZ007584.1:4900355-4905355 GCA_963931925.1 Onchidella celtica | reverse complement strand
TACATCACTCAAGGTCGACCTAGCGTAATCTCGGACACTGCAGTATCTTCCAGAAGCTCTAGATTTTCTACAGTGAGACAAACAAGCCACACAGCGACATCAAAGGGAAATACCGGCCTTGCTGGCGAGAAGGGGGGGGGGGGGAGGAAGGTCGCCGAGTGAGACGCGTCATGCAGGGGGAAGAAAAATATCGATCGTTCAACTAGTGGGACGCTACACAACTCCCCAATTTAAGTTGAACATTCTTCAACTATCTACATCATAAAGCGTCTACACTATCATAAAATACGTATCGTCTCCAATCTTACAATAGACATTGCTAATACTGTACTAGGTGCCTTCCCAATATCCTAAGTACAATACAATAACCATAGTATCCTTATAACACTAATACAATCTCATTACAATATCATTGCAGTACCATTACAAAATCCTGGTCAACAGTAGACCTACTATTATAAACAATACAATACCACCACTGTGGTGAAACGATGGTCAATGATACTATTAAAAATCATACAATGGTGAAACGATGGCCATAGAGTACAAAATGCTTCGCGCACGAACCATAGCACATAAACGTTATGCATAACAATGATTGTCCTAAAAACCAAATGCATAAACTCATAGATATAATGGCAAAAATACCAACACATATCGACCACTGATCAGGGTCTAACTTCATCATATCAGATCAAACGAAGCAATACCAATACCGCCTTAGCTTAGGCCACTCGTAAATTACATCAATGCAACATACAAAATCACTGCTTGCTCGCAGTTCCCATTTGGGTTACATTCTTCAAGATTACATTGTCCCATTGGTGACAAATAATGAAAACATCAAAATATGACTAATACATAGTGGCTCTCTGCCGGCCAATAATTCAATACTCATTCAGATATACCGCTACAGTACAATACATTCAACCCAAAAACTTATCTAATAGGCAAAACTCTGGGTTACAATACATCTCACTGAACTTGTACTATTCAAAACACTCTACTTAGGAAGTCGGCGCCGACATTTTCCTTGCCCTTGACATACCTAATCCTGAATCTATATGACTGTAAAAATAGACTCCATCGTAATAGCTTTGGGCTGTCAAATCTGGCAGAATTCAAATACTCTAATGACCTATGGTCAGTCTGGAGCACAAACTCCTTACCATACAAATACAAAGTAAACTTCTTTACGGCCCAAACGATGGCTAGGCATTCTCGCTCTGAGACTGAATATTTCGTCTCACGAGGCAATAGCTTACGACTGGCATATGCCACAGGATACAACTTTCCCTCATATTCCTGCATAAGAGCAGCACCCAACCCGCGATCTGATGCATCAGTTGCTAAGACAAATTCTTTTGAAAAATCTGGCAAACATAACACGGGTTTGGAAACAATAGCATTCTTCAAAGAAGTGTACGCTTTCTCCTGCACTTCTTCCCACTGAACTACATTGGGCTGACCCTTTCTAAGCAGATCAGACAGTGGTGCTGCAATCGCTGCAAAGTTAGGTTCAAATTCTTGGTAGTATCCCACCAGTCCTAAAAATGCTTTCACCTCCTTTTTAGTGGTGGGTCTGGGTGCATCCCGCACCTTACACACATTTTCTTCTAACAAGCCAATCATACCCTTTCCCACTGAGTGTCCAACAAAGTCCACTTCAGACGTTCCAATCAGGCACTTGGATGGTCTTGCAGTTAATCCAGCTTGGTCCATCCTCTGCAGCAATTCCTTGAGAGCCTTCACATGCTCGTCGAATGTCTCTGTATGGATCAGCAGGTCGCCCACATACGCTGTCACATTGTTCAGTCCCTGGATCAATGGCTTCACGATCCTGTTCAGTGTAGCTCCTGAGTTCATCATCCCGAAGGGCATTCGGGTGAACTCATAGTGTTCGCCCATGGTGACGAACGCTGTCTTGGGAATGTCTTGTTCCCGGACTCGCACTTGCCAGTATCCCTTGCTCAAGTCGATCCGAGAGAATACTCTTCCTCTCGACAGACTCTGGAACACTTCCGATGGGGCTGCTGTCGGATGAGGGTCGAACACATTGATCTTGTTCAGCCTCCTGTAGTCGATGCAGACTCGGTTGGATCCATCCTTCTTCTTGACGACAACAACCGGTGAAGCATAAGCTGATGAGCTCCTGCGTATGATGCCCAACCTTTCCATGGTACTGAGCTCCTCCTTCAAGGAGTCGCGCATAGCATAGGGCACCGGATATGGTCGTTGCCGAACAGGTACCTCTGATGTCAGGTCGATGCGATGTTCGCCTAACTGGCAACATCCGGGGAGATTGGTGAAGATGCGTTGATACTCCTTCACCACGTCGCCGAGTTGTTGACGTTGTTCCGGCGTCAGCTGCGTTCCATATTGGACATCTTCGTAGCCTTCCTTCTGGTCCCAGCTCCCTAGGTCGGCAAGGTCCTCCGTCATTCCACCGTTGTCGCCTTCCAGGTCGCAGTCCTCGATGACTGTCATGCGAGCTGACTCCACAGGTTGACTCTCGTCCATCACGTTGTCCTCTGCCAGCACAGTCCCAGCACCATCACCGTCGTCGTCCATCATAGCGTCGACATCTCCAGGTGTGGTGTCGCTCCTGCCGTCGTTAATCTCACACATCTCGTTCACGACAGATGCCGGTCCCATTGCCGCTGCTGCTGCTTGCGTCGTCGCTGGTGTAGTCCTGGGGATATACCTCTTGAGAAGGTTAGCGTGCAATGTCTTCTCTTTCACACCCATCTTGACTCTGTAGTCGTTGACACCGACAACCGAGACTACCTTGTATGGTCCCTTCCACTGGACTAAGAGCTTGTTGGCGTTTGTCGGCAGCAGTACTAAAACTTCGTCGCCAGGGCGGAACTTCCTCTCTCGAGCCTTCCGGTCGTAGTAGGTTTTCTGTCTACCTTGTGCCTTTGAGAGCTCTTCCGTCGCTAACTTCCACGTGTCCTCCAGCCGTTCGCGTAGTTCCATGACGTACTGGTAACTGGTCTTTGTCTCCGGCTCCTCTACGTCCTTGGTCCATAATTTTCGAAAGATGTGCATCGGTCCTCTCACCGTTCTTCCATACAGCAACTCGAATGGGGCGAACTTTGTCGATTCTTGGGGAACTTCACGATAGGCGAAGAGCAGCGGGTTAATGTATCGGTGCCACTGCTTAGGTTGCTCCGCGCACAGTCGCCTCAAGGTCTTCTTCAGTGTGGCATTAAATCGCTCCACCAGCCCGTTGCACATAGGGTGGTAGACTGTGGTGGTCGACTGTCGAATTCCCAGTAATCTGTTCGTTTCTTTCATGACGTCCGACATGAATTGAGTCCCTTGATCAGATAAGATCTCCTCGGGCACACCCAAACGGCTGTAGATATTTACTAAGGCTTCTGCTACTGTCTCTGCGTCAATCTTCTTCAAGGGGGTAGCTTCAGGGTAACGAGTAGCGTAGTCTACGTATACCAGGATATACCGATGTCCGCCTTCACTTGGGGGGTCAATAGGTCCTACTAGGTCCACGGCCACTCTCCTAAATGGGATGTCTACCACTGGCATACTCTGCAAATGCACCTTAGGAGTCGCTCCCTTGTTCACTGTCCTCTGGCAGATGTCACATGAGCGGCAGTATCTCGCGACGTCACCTTCGATACCAGGCCAGTAAAAACTGCTCATCACCCTGTCCTTCGTCTTCTTCACGCCGAGATGTCCTCCGACGATAGAATCATGGGCAACGCTCAGTACATACTCCCTCAGTTTCTCGGGTAGTACCACTTGTCTTGCAATCGTAGCCTGTCTTATGTCCCTATAAATCCGGTACAGTACACCTCCGTGTCTCTCGAAGTGTACGGACTTGTTGCCTCTGTTGGTCGGAATTTTCTTCTGCCCCAACTTCTTGAGGTCTTCGTCTTCTTCCTGGAGTCGGATGAGTTCCTTCCTATCCACTCCCGCGTGCCGTTCTGCCCTCGGCACCCTCAGCGACGTAGACTGGTCCTTCCTCTTCTCCTGGGCCCTCGTGGTCACCGCTCCTACCATCACCACAGTATCAGGGTCGTACGGGTCCTTCGCTCCGTCCACGTTCCCGACTACTAGGTCGCAGATGGTCTCCGGGAGACACAGTGCCGTCACTCTGCCCGTCAGGTAAGGCGTTCTCACGTCGATGATGGCTTCCTCCGCCGCTAGCAAGGAGTTATCGATCCTCGCGATGAGTTTCTTCCCACCGGTGAGCTGTCCGTCGTCCACCAGTGATCGCCGCACCACTACACCTTCACAGCCGGTATCTCTTAGGACATCTACTGCTCGATTTCCAATCAAGCCCTTCATCACTGGTAACTTCAGCTTCTCCACGGTCCTTCCGTCACTGCATCCTCCGCACGTAACAGGCACCGCTAACTGGAGCTTCCCGTCCTTCATTACCGCTTGAACGTTGATGCTGGTGTCAGCCGTCGTCGCATCCTGTCTCGACGAGTCGTCCGCCGCTATAACTACGGCCGCCGCCGCCTTGTTCGGCTTGCCTCGCCCCGTATCCTTCTGGGCTGGACACATTCTCCGAACGTGGCCTGGCTTTCCACAAAGGTAACATTTCAACTCACCTTTGTCGTTTATCTTGGTACGACACTCCGTCGCCTTATGTCCCGGCCTCTGGCACCTATGGCAGACCTGTGGGCTTCTGTCTCCGTTGGGACTCCGTCGCACTGGCCGGCTTTGCAGTCTGGCGCTCCCTCTGAGTGTCCGGTTCCTCGCTACCAGGAACGCCTCCGCTGAGTCTGCGACGTCCTGTAGCGTCTTTGGCTTCCTCTCCCTCACATGGGTCGCAAGGTCTGGTGGGCAAACATCCATGAACTGCTCTCTAACAAACAGGTCCCTCACTCCTTCGTAGGTCTTCTCCGTCTTTGATAGCTTTATCCACCTCTCTAGGTAACTCTTGATCCTAGTAAGAAACATCCCGACATCTTCTCCATCTTCAGGCTTACCTTGTCTGAACATGAGTCTGTAACCGTCCTCTGACA
>OZ007584.1:4640355-4895355 GCA_963931925.1 Onchidella celtica | reverse complement strand
GCGGTCGGAACGTTTAGTCAGGAAGGGTAGCAGTTCAGATCATCTAACTCTCCATATTATAACGTGCTGAAACTTACACCAACTGTTACAGGGGGATTGGAGTTTTTAATGAGATTTTGATTTAAAATAATGGAATTCGTCGAGGAGGAAAGAAAGAAAGTTGAGACGATTATTTTTTCTGAATTCTCTGTCTGTCTGTCAGTCTCTCTCTCTCTCTCTCTCTCTCTCTCTCTCTCTCTCTCTCTCTCTCTCTCTCTCTCTCTCTCTCTTTCTCTTTCTCTCTCTCGTCAAGTTATTCGTTGATGATGCACATTCTCATCCCTCATGTTGTCACTTGAGGTAGTTCTGACCTGCGTTATAGCTATTTTTGGATATCTATATAAAGCCTCTCACAACTTTTGCAAAGGTGACATGAAATGCCAGTGGCGTATCAACAAATATATTATAGGTTGGGTGGCGCGAAGTGCATTATCTCCAAACAATTGAGATTTACACAGCAGTGAAGATTTCCCGGTATGTGGATTTTGTCACAAACATGGCAAGATTACAAGAGTATTTGTCTCGTCTTCTCTGTTTCTGTACTGTCTGTCCTGACCTCTGAATTTTCCACACCAACAACAATCCATAGCGTGTGTCCCAGGCGATGCTGAATTCTGTCTATGGCATTCACAACATCAACATGGAACACTTTTCTCCGTGGAAATTGTCAAGTAAGACGGGCTGGGGGTTGTGGAAAAAGTGCTGGGAGATGTGCACTGCTAAAACATGAGGAGTGAGATGGAGGTCAAAAAATAAAGAGGAAAAACAGAAAAGAGAGAGAGAGAGAGAGAGAGAGAGGGAGGGAGAGAGAGAGAGAGCGAGAGAGAGAAAGAGAGAGAGAGAGAGAGAGAGAGAAGGAGAGAGGGTGTATTAAAAAGAGGATTGTTTATAAAGAACGGGAAGAAAAAGAGACCGGACACGCTGTTAGTTATCCGGCATCACCGCCAAGTTCTAGAAGGTTCTCTTCTGGTAGAAGACAATTATGTGTGGGTGGAGATGGTGGGGTAGGAAACGGAAAACTGCCACGTTTATATCAGTGGTTCTCAAAATGCTCGATTGCGTTGTACAAAAAACCAGGTAAAGGGCGACAATGAGGCAAAAACTATGAAGAGGTTGGGGGACATAGGATGGCGAAAACATGAACGGAAGACGATGTTGGATGCAAATACAGGACCACTGCCTTGTTCAACAGGACATGCAGATAGGTTTTATGTATATATATTTTTTGCGCATTTGGAAGAAACTTTGAAGCCTAAGGGGTCGATTGGGTGAAAAAGGTTGAGAACCACTGGTTTATATGCAAGAGAGGCCTTAATTTTTACACTGTTCAGATGTGTACACCAAACACAGGTAGGATCTCAAAAAAGAAAATAAGAAAAGATTCCGTGTTTTGTGAGTTGTGCATTTTTTGTCTTTTATTATTATTTTGTCACGGGTTGTGAAATTCTGTTGATCACCTTCACAGGACCTTGCAAAACCGGATCTTCAGTTACAAAAGTTATGTAAAATCTGCTCTGGGGTCACGCGGCGTTTTCTCTCATGTCTTTCAGCAAAAGGTGGCCTATGTGGCTGGGCAAATCAACCGCTGTACTTCAGTTGGGCATGCAACGGCAGACATTTCCTTCTACTCATTTCTCTAACAGATAACACAACGCCTACAGACTCAGTTGTTTTACATCCAGTTTTCTAAACTTCAGAATTAACGCCATCAATAGAAAGACGTGCCGTTTTCCAGCCACAGGACCCGCTGAATTGCAATGGATGCCAGGTCTCAAGTCCTCTCGTCTACAAGTTAAAATGGCTAAACTGGATTGTCACTGAAGTCATTAATATTTTCTATATCTATTTATTTCATAAGCAGTTTCTGATGTTTTACTCAATGGAAAACTGAAAAAGAAATAAAAGCATAGCAAGTAAAGAAGGCAAACAACGAGACACTTGTTTGGCGAGTATATTGTTTACATTGAACGCCGTATAACTAAAAAAGGTACACCCCTCCACGTCAACAGGTTCAGACCAGACACCGTAGATTGTGACCTCGGAGAACACAAAACGGTCTCTACATCATAATTCTGTCATGAGATTCTTTAAAATGAATGGCGAGAACTTGCAGAACCAGATTTCCTCGTTCCACCAACAGGCATTTCTCGTTACAAATTCACCCCCGCCCCCCACCCCCACCAACAACACAAGCATATTGCATTAATTAAGAGCTATGATGATATTATGGTTTGCGCTGTCTGGGAAAAATAGCAGTAACCGCATATTCAAAGGAGTGACATATTTTGGTTATACTAATTTATTTTTAAAAAATATCAAACCTACAAAAATCAAGAAATTTGTGTTTTCTCTTTATGCAAAGATTTTATGAAAGTCAACTAAAACTTTCAGCAACAGTGAGAATTTACATTAGTCGCCGCCCTAGTCTGAGACTGACAATTCTGTAGGGACAAAACTACATAGACATGAAACCAAAGAACCAAAAACTTAAAAACAAAAACAACAAAACAAAACAACTGTTTCCTCGCCCGTCAAACCAATCCTGGCACTGACAGCTCCTGAACGGCAATACCGACAAAGAATATCTGATTTCAATTCACAAATCAAATAGAATGAAATGTTGCAGGGTATTTTTAAATTGTATAATTATTTTACACGTCGATGTGTTCATAGCCTGAATGCGATTGCCAGATTATCAAAGAACTAGATGACCAACCGGGCATTGCCCGGAATAAATTATCATGTGTTCTCCCCCTCCCCACCCCCCCCCCCCCAACCTCTCTTTCTCTCTCTCTCTCTCTCATATAATAATAGTAATAAACTACAGTCTTGCTTCAGAACTCATGCGCACCAGAACACTACCCACCAAACTGAACGCTTGATACGGTTACTTTTTATGACATGCACGGTACTATATTATATATTACGAAACAAACATGCAAAATTATAGATGTTACACAGCAATAAACATTATTTTTTAAAAATACATGCTTGAAGTAAACAACTTTTAATTATAGCCATCATCTTCCCTATCTCAATTGCCACCTTCCTGCCAAATTTAAGGCCTGAAGAGTGTATAGTTTGGTCAGTTAGTCATGCCAAAGGTTGCAAGTTACTGAAATATATAATAGATAAACGTCTTTTCTCCAAGTTGACGTCGTAGTACCTAGGTAAAGGGCATTGGCACTTCGAACGAGCACTGCAGTTTTAAAAATTTAGAATTGCTTTCCTCAGAGTTGTCTTGTTCTTGGACCTTACAACATGCGTTGTACAGGACGGAGCAAAAAACCAGGTAAAGGGCGACAATGAGGCAAAAACTATGAAGAGGTTGGGGGACATAGGATGGCGAAAACATGAACGGAAGACTTTAACTCCTTGCAACAACCTATTCTCAGTGAGAGATGATGTCGAGACCAGTTTTTCTAAAACATCACTGATGTATGATATTGTAACAGTTCTGGAGTTCGTTAGACAAAGTTGGCAAACTTTAGTGCCCCATGCATTCCTCTCCAGAAGATCATCCTCGATTTTGTACTTTGATTACAATATAGAATAAGCTACTACAGGAAACTCCTCACGAATTCGTGTATTTCCTATGTCACCTTTGCACTGAATACTGACAAATATCGGGAATAAAGAAATTATAGATGAAAAAGCTTTAGTTAAAATCACGTAACGGCGAGAGTGGAAGGACTGGACGGGGGCGGTGGCCAGGTGGGATTTGAATAAGCGAAAAAAATAGAAGAGGAACGGAATTAAACATCTGCCATTTTTTTTTTTTTTTTGCCTTATTGCACGATTGAATGTACAACTTTACACCTGCAGTTTAGAACTGTCATTTTTACTAAGGAAGACGTAGGGAAAAGTATTTCAATGCTGTTTTGAAAGTAATCTACTTCAGTATGCCAGTGAGGCCTGATCGTTCCTCACGATCGGATTCACTGTTTGATTGGCTAGATCATTTACATGACAATATGGACTTTTTAGGGCAAGAAACAAAGGGGATGCAATAAATGGTATCTTTTTATTATGACGTAAATACCAACCAGTTAATATTTCACTATTATGCACCTAAATCTGGCCGGGTTCCATTCCCGTTGGCTCATAAAATATCGAAGAACCGACACCGGGACAATCAAACAAAGAATTGATTGAAACTACACAAAACCACTGAAGAAAACTGGAGAGTTACCGATGTGTAAGGCCGGGACAGTGGTTTATAATCTCATTCGACATTGTCTTTACCACCATTTTTATTTTGTCATCACCGCCAGCATTACTACCATTTTGGAATTACATCAATCATTAAACGTATTCCACATAAAATATCAGTTTTCCAAACTATTGAGTTAGGGTGGGGAGGGAGAAATAAGACCGATCACGTCTTTCTTTGGTTTTTAAGAAGAATCTAAACCTATAGCGTCAGACGGAAGGAAAATCTTTGCTTGATGCTGTTTTGACCAACAGCTATAGTGGTTGTATTACACGTATACCTACGTCATCACATCACGACAACTAATGCATTTCCAGCTATGCAATGATCGTCACGTAAAGACGGACAGTTCAAACACTCGATTGACATCAATTTATTCATCAACTAGAAAATGTTTTTTTTTTTTCTGAAGGAATGTTCCCTGCTTGTTTGGAACCTTCTAGCAATTGACCAAAAAACATTGCCAAGATTATTAAAGGTGTGGCAATTTTTTCAAACAAACAAACAAACAAAAAATAACCCATAATTTCCGGTTATTTCACCCCCACTCCACCCCACGCCCACACACATAAATTCACACAAAACTTAATTATGTCATAGGAATTTCTACCACAGGCAAAAATACACATTATGTAGGCCAGTGTTCGTTTGGACTGTCGAACCTATCACGACGAGCATACGTGCGGCCTCCGAAGGTCATAAACACTTTAACGAGTTTCAATAGCCGAATTTTAAATGGGTGAACCTGTATCATGGGACACCTGAATCGACACAAAGGTCTTGATCACCTTGCTTTAAATGGAAAAATGGCAAAAAAAGCAGAAGTAGGCAAAGAATGACATCTAGAGAGTTTGAACAGATGGGCGACAGGGAAAAATCAGGACAACATGGGCTTTTTGGGAGCATCTGAGCGGAGGAATGAGTGGCCAACCATGATCGTCGATATCTGTTCCAGATATGACACTTGAAGAAGCAGAAGAACCTCGTGAAGTTTTAATGGGCAATGGCAATACATAAAGAATGCATCATTGGAAATTTGCCACACCTTTAATATAAAACCAAGATTTCGTCGACATCAACCAATATGTGTAAAACGAATCCACAATATAAAAAAAAGATGTGACAGTGGATTAACGTGTTTGTTTTCATTCTCAATTTCACGAAATTCTAAACCATCTGCCATTTAACTGCCCTTATTTAATGATATGTTTGCAGTATTTATTGTAATTTCCTTAATCTAATATACATGCACATTATTCATCATGTAGGTCTGTCCCTAACTTTTTTTGGCGCCATACACGAAAGGATTATGTTTTTTAGAAGATGTCGAATCAACATTTTTCCATACTTTATTTTATTTACTTTAATTTAACGGGGCTTATTTCTTTAATGTTTAGGCATCCAGACATGTTTATTTTCTGACGTGATAAATGAAACACGGTATCTGCTGTAAAATAGAGAACAACTTATTTGTGAAAACTGTGTACAAGTTGGTTGAATGAGCCACTGAGAGTGATATGCTACTATTATTATTATTTCATTTATTTATCTATTTATGTTCTACATAACAGAGAAATAGTAATATCTAATTTCTAGTGTACAGTGTTTCTTTCATTTTATTCCACAGGCTATATACTGGGAATGAAGCTATTGATCAGATCGAGGCAGAGGAAGACTTAGGCCCTGTACACTTTGACAACCTATTCACTTTTCTGGACCTACTTCAAGCATCCAGGAGCAAAACGGTGGCGGGAACGGGAATTCCTCTGTACAGGGACTGAAGACAACCGTATTGACACAGAGAGAGACATAATGACATTTCGATGGAATGACAACAGTGTCGTGGATGTGGCTGCCACAACACACGGAGTCCCCCGACCCCCCCCCCCCACACACACACACCCCCCACCCCTCGAAAGGTCACCCCGTACTAACAAGCTTTGAAGCAGCAAGTTCGGGTCTCAATTTTTAACGCTGTGTCCCAGCACAACGGGTCAGTGAGAGGAACAGACCGCCAGAACATTGCGGACTATTGGATAAAAAGTGGCAGTGACCCTTTTTGTGTTTTGCCTGATGACATCAGCCCACAAGTGCATGGATTGTGTGCAGAGAATCTGAAGCTGCCACGATCAGACCCCTCGATTAATTGGCTTTCTTGAGGCAAATTGCGATGACCTATGTGTTCAAGTACATGAACCTCCCTGGTAACCACTGTGTGCCGAGTAGAACAGAAAGGCTCCTCGCAGCTGAAATCAGGCTAATGGTCAGTGGACATTTCCTAAAGTCTTTACCAACCCAGAGAAGATGTCGAACATGCAAGGAAACACAAAGAAAGGTTGCACCAAGTGTCTACCGTGCTCTCTTCATGAAAGATACTTTGTAGAGTACCATCGCCGATGAACAGTCTGTCTGTACAAACATTTTCATCCTAGTAGATTAAAGAAAAAAACGTCTTTCCTCGATTTTAACATAACTGGTCGAAGATTCTTATTTAAAGGCGATCACAGCGATTGACATTGTCAAATGAAGAGAAAAAATTCGGTTATTATAGCCCAGATCGGGTAGCAGTGCAGATTCGTCGCAACTGGCACGGGGCTCGTCCTCTTGTCCAGGGTATCACCACGGCTGACGGCCTACGGCTTTTCACCAGGGCATGGCCAAACAGGCTCCCAAACACGTGGCCAGGTCATAGATATACAATACTGAACGGGCTAGGTCGACCCGATGAGACTTGACATTCTGGCCAGTTAATAAAACTTCACGAAAGAAAACAGATCTAGCTTTTGGATTTGGTAGATTGAATGTTTTTGGTAACCGGAGGGAAGAGTGGTAACAGGAATGACATTTGATTATACTTACATTATAGATCTAGATTTAATTGTAATTATAATTGTTTGCTTTTTTGTGTCTTTCTATTAAGATCAATTCTAGATCTAGAAATTGCTATGCTGTGGTTGCCTTTGTTCCAATGGCCTATTTACCTTTTGGCCTAGAGGCAGCGCTTTGGTCAACGACCGTGCCGGCCAGACCCATTGCTCTAATGACGAAAACCCTCAACCACCAAATTCAGTGATAGAAGCCCGGCTAACTCATGCATTGAAAAATCGTATTGCCTCTAGATCTATGTGGAGGGGAAGAGCCAAACCTTGGTTTTCATCAGTCGATTCCATTTCTTCCGTTCGTTATCATTTTCTCTGTAAAACCTTCGGGCCATGGCTTATGTCTTGATAGTTTCTCAGGGGCCTCGCGGGCCGGATAGACTGCAAAAGTGGGCCGAATGCATAACAATGAATATATTCACAGTGAAAACAACCCCAGTTCAAATGAAAGGCTTTCTCTAAGAATAGCTTATAATACATCTTGTTGTTGTTATTTTTAGGAAGAATATGCCAGTTCATTTTTTTAAATTCGATTCAAATCAGTCCATCTTTTCATCTGGCATAGATTACATTTTCATCCGTGCTTTGCTGTTATTATTTTTATATCTTCAGGTGAGGCTCGCCCCAGCAGAAAACAAAAACGTTACCGCGAGAAAAGGAACAAGGACCCTGAAAGAAGAGCAAAATATTTGGAGTATGAGCAAATGAAGTATGTCAAAGACAAAGAGAACGGGAAGAAAAAGAAAGTGTCTGAGATGACAAGCAGAGAGCACAGAGCAGCAACAAAGAAATGGAAGATCACAAAAAAGTCTCAGCGCGCAAGAAATTCAGCCAGCGCCACAGTCAAAAATTCATCCACATCAACCACACCACCAGTTTCGAGACAAAGAATGCAGTTTCTCAAAAAAGTTGTGGAAGATACAAAGCTTTTGACCAAAGAACTTGAACAAGCCCAAAAGACTATAGAAAAACAAAAGAAAAAGATAGCGTCTTTGAGAAAAAATGCCTCTCGTCAACAGCTAAAATTGAACAAACCCCATTCAAAGACACGTACACCTTCATCAAGAGCCAAACTTCTGTCTTCAAGAAAGGGCATGAACAGTGTGAAGAAAGTTCCCAGAGCTCTGACGTTTCATTATGCTTTAGTGGGCCAGCTTAAGAAAACCAAAACCAGGAAGTTGCTGAAACAAATTGCATCAGGCGAAATCCTTAAGAAATATAAGCTGAAGTCTATAGTTTGTAGATGGACAAGCACTGGCACTATCAGAGGGAACAAGAGGAGAGGTAAAAGGAAAACCGTGCACAAGCAGGAAGAAAAGTTGTGTGTAAGGGAATTCTTTTTGCGCTCCGACAACTCCCGGATTCTGAACGGGCAGAAGAACACTGTTACCAAATTCAAGATTAAGAAGCAAAAGAGACTTCTTTGTTTCTCATCTACCAGTAACCTAATTGATCTCTTTCCCGCAATCAAATTACACGTGTCAATACTCTTATACCTAAATCTAAACAATGAGTGTGAAGAGACCGCCGGTGACACATTTTTGTATACTGGTTAATTTTTGTATGTCGCATCAATTACTGTGGCTGAGTGATAATATTGTGGATGGGGCTCAAATACAATACGGCCGTGAGGTTCCTATTGCCCATGCCTCACACACTTTACAGCCCCGGGAACGTGCGTACGTCGTAAATGAAAAGGAAGCTCTGGCATGTGTTTGGGCTTGTGAAACCTGGGAGAAGTAACTTCTTGGACGTCATTTCATCTTGAGAACAGATCATTCGGCGCTAGCATCGCTTCTCCAAGCCACCACGGATACACGGAAATCGCACAAGTTTTCACGCTGGCTCGACCGCCTTTCTATGTCCGACTACACAGTAGCATATCGCAAGGGAAGCCAAAGCGTCGTGGCTGACGCACTTAGCCGCCTATCTCTTAAATCAATGCAACCAGCTCTCGTTGACCCTACACGTGAGCACGTTCTACGCAGTCTCTCTACAGATCACATGTCGCTTGACACCCTTCGTTCCGGTACAGCAGGTGACCGCATCTTATCGCAAGTGTACAGCTACGTCCAAAACGGCTGGCCTGCGAAACGGCATGTAACCTCCGAATTCATGCCCTTCTTCACTCTGCGCGACGGATTAGTAGCAGAAGACGGATACATAGTGCGAGATGACCGCCTTATTGTCCCGGAGAAGCACAGAAAACTTCTCCTGACCAAAGCGCACGAGGGCCATCCAGGCATAGTCCGCATGAAAATGAAGCTACGCGAGACATACTGGTGGCCAGGACAAGTCAGAGATGTCGAGAACTTTGTTAAGCACTGTGCAGGATGCCAACAAAGCGACAAGTCTCTAGCTCCTGCGAAAACGCCTTCCACATTTATCCCGCTCCCGAAGAGACCGTGGCAGAAACTGGCCATCGACATAGCAGGACCATTTCTGATCGCGCCACAGTCCTCTCGCTTCATCGTAGTACTCATTGATTACTAGACTAAATTTCCAGAAATCCTGATGACGCCAACCATCACTTCTGGCAAAGTTATTTCCTGGCTGGCCGATATCTTAGCACGATATGGCGCACCAGATGAACTGGTTTCCGACAAGGGTACCCAATTTACGAGTCACAGCTTTGATTCATTTCTTCCAAGTAACAATGTGCAACATACACGCACAGCCGTGTATAATCCACAAGAGAATGGCTGCGTTGAACGTTTCAATCGCCATTTAAAACACGGCATCGAAGCCTTCCATGCCTTTGGCCAGAGCTGGGAGTCTGGCATCCAAGCCCTCCTACGCAACTTCCGCGCCACAGCACCTACTTCCGACATTGCGAGCCCAGCAGAACTCATGTTTGGCCGCGCAATGCGACTCCTTTATGAACTTCCCGCGACCCTACAGCATAGGCCTACACTCAATTCGAAGGTGCACACCTCACCAACCGCTCCATCACGACCGTCGAACCTCACCCGAGGTCCTTACCGCGTTGGCGACATGGTGCTCGCTCGTCGCCCCAACACACTCAAAGGTCAGTCACCATGGAGCAAACCTTTGAGAGTCGTCCAAGTCCTTGGCAACTGGACATACCAGCTCTCTGACGGACAAAAGTGGAATGCCAGGAAACTCCGCAGATACTTCCCGGCAGATGTCCACTGGACCTTCACGGACAGTCCAACTAATACAAGTGGACACAGACGATCCACCAGATCTACTCGAGGCGTCCCTCCACAGCGATACCCTCATTGAGACATTTTTGTATTTAGTTGTTCTGTTTCGGCATGTTTTCTGAGTGTGAGTGCTGCCCTTTTCGGGAAGGGAGAGGATGTTGTGTCGGTCTCACGTCTTCTCACGTCTTGGAGACCACACACACAGTGACACTGGCATATTTATGTGGTCAGTACCCTCCTAACAGTTAACCTTGTCTTTTGTCTCCTCTCTACCTGTCCCAGGGTCGTTGTACATCGTGAGAAAGCAAGTTCGTTGTCCGTCTTTGTTCTTGTTTGACTATATACGTAGGATGCCTGGGAGTCCCGTCAGTCGGTGTAGTAGACGTGTACCAATGCAATGCCTATCTGTACAGTGTTCATTTATATGTGAAATTATTTCTGTGTATAATGTATACCTATACAGTGACAGTAACTTTCATATCCGTATATAGACTTATGTGTGTCGATTAAATATCAACTCTGTATACCATACAGAAGGACTTAGTTATTCTGTAATATTCTAAAAACCCCACGCACGACACCACAGTCTCTCTCTCTCTCTGTCTCTGTCCTCTCTCTCTCCCTGTGTGTGTCGTGTCTTTGTGAAGGGGAATGTCTTTCATGTTACCGTCTTGTCCCTCCTGTAACTGTCCACATTTATGCTTCTCAGTGGTCAAAATTTACAGAAATTAACTTGAAACTGATATGGCTTACAGCAAAATGTTTAAGAAAAGTCTGGAAAAGTGCTGTTTGATTTTCAGAATTTTTGTTTGAAGTTTCAGTCCAATGTTGTGAGGTAAATTTTAATAAAAACGTTTATGGATGGAAAAACTATCATTCATTTTTTCATTTGACAACTCATTTTCTGTTTTTTTGCTGTATTGTCATTTGAATAGGTCTAGTGATCATGTTTTTTGCTTTGATGCTGAAAAAAAAAAGACCGTTGCTTAGGAAACCCTTTTCTGATTAGCTAACAGGAAGGACAAAATAATCAGGTCTCCGTCATTTGGGAGGCTCTAAAACCCCAGCCAGGTGAAATTAAGGTCCAATTTTTGGAATATATACCCACAAGACAATCATTTTCACAATGAAATCGATTAAAATTGCAAAACTCACAGTGCTGAAATCAAAATTTTTTGCACGGAAATGTGGCACTTTTTTTAAAACGACTCATATGGTCTGGCCTAAAACACGCAAAGAAACAAGTTTTTTTTTTTTTAAAGTGGTTTTTCTATATTAAGACACGTTGATCTAAGAAGGGCCAGGATATGCACAACTAGAATGAATTCTGTCCACTTTTCTGAACGGTACTGAGGAAAGTCGCTCCATTTCGTAATTTAGAACGAATTGGTCGCCTTGACTACCGAAAACAAATAACGAATGCACTGAAAATGATAAGACCTTAAACATTTCATGTTACTGCTTGTTTAGAAGTCTGCCCACTTGGAGACCGTATTTCTGTGACAAAATTATACATGTGAATTCAGTCATGCTATTGCCAGATCGCGGCCGGCAACTATTCGGCAATTGATTACAGTATCACCTAGCACTAATGCTAATGTTGTGCATAGGCGGTTTGTCAATAGCAGAATCACAACTTCCACTGAAATGACAGACTTTCTAGGCCTTTATCGCTATGAAAACTCTTCCTTTTTTGTGTGTAGCATCATCATTTTGACTTTTTTATATATATATATATCAAACGTGCTTTCGCACACACACACACACATACACACTCAATGCTGGTATTAACACCTTCCTATTTCGATTCCTTGGACATAATTCGAATGCTAGAAAGGTCAAAAGTGGTAAAACTCAAAAGTCCACGAGCATAATCATGTCATTACCATGGCAACTCTCAGTTAAATTCAAGAACCTAAAAGTAGTCTTGTGTTATCACCCCCTGACAGTGATGTGGCAGGCGCCACAAATGTGTTTAGAGAAAAGGCTCCGAAATAAACTCTTTGAGAATATATCAAAATGGTACAATGTAGATATTAGTTCGCTTGCTGGTTTACGTGTGCACATTTCTATAAGAAGACGCGGAGCCGTTACAGTTTTACAAGTTTACACTTTCCATCGACGTCTCGATCTGCCATAGAACAAGCCGTAGAGGAATTGAAAAAAGTCGTGATTACAATAGAGATCAGCCTGGGATTGCATTTAAACATTCAGTAGGGTCGAAGGAGAAGTGTTGTGAAGATGAAGCTATGGAGGGGTGAATTGGAAACAAAGTTGGGTGGGGGGGGGGGGGGCTAAAGGCAGAAATAGATAAGGGTCAAAAGAAGAAGATTGTGGTAAGTTTCGAAGGCTGAGGGGGGGGGGGGGATGAGGAGCCAAGGCAAAGAGACAGAAGGTGAGAAGTGTATAAAGCCCGGTTGTTGTTTTTTTTTTTTGGGGGGGGGGGGTGGCTGACGAAAAGCAACGGTTAGCGTTGAATAATGTCACAAAATGTCACCCGTGGCTCTACATGATACTAGTCATTAGCCCCGCCCATATACAGCCTTGGGGTGTTTTACGTTAGCGGTATCGCGCACGCCACCAGCGACGTATGGAATGAATCTATCCCGCCCGCTGTCTCCTGGACCCGCCTACGCCAAGCAACGTGAAACCTCACTACTGGAGTCAGCGACTGGCGGCTACACCATATAAACGTCCGCACACTGAGACGATCATCAATAAATTAGGATTTCCTCATCATTAATTTACTAAAGGTACACTTGAGTGAAAACCTTCACAGGGATACCTGACACAGACGTACAGGTAAATGTCAGAACTTTCAGGTTTTATAATGTGTGTGATTTGTTGCTTTACCAAATATAAAAAAGACAGGAAGATTGTGGGGTGGCAGCAAAAGTTGTAGGCAAAGTCAAAATTTGGTAAAAGGAAAAAGTTCTATGTAGCAAAGTCTCGAGTAAGAAATAAGCTTACTAGTACTACCCAAACGATACAATGAAACGCAAAGTAAGAGGCTGTTGCCGAAATATCGGCCATTTTCTGTCTTTTCTTTTAGTTAGTGACATGTTAATGCAGTGTCTAGCCAGTATCGCATTTTTTTTTCTTCTAATTTTATCCATTTGTATCTATTTTTTGTTTTGTTTTATTTTTGTTTTTGTTTATAACAGTGGCTTGTGACCAAACTGATGGTATCCCCAACTATCTCTTACTCTCTCTTGTAGAACTGAAAAACAGTTATTTGTCAATGCAGTATTATAATTATTTACATCAACTGATCAACAGCCACTGGTCTGTATCAGTTATGTCACCCAAACTTTTCAACTTGACCGTGATGCTTTGCTGCCACCCCTAGGTGGCGTTTTATTATGCCTTTAATCGTATTCAGTATAAAAATGTGTGAATAGACGAAATAAAATCTAAATTTTCAGAGAAGTATTGTGACGTGAAGCGAAACAAATAACAAGAATACAAACAACAGAGAGCGAACGTTATTATTTCAAACCTGACACATTTTTGTGTATTCTGCGTTTTATTTGTGTAAGAAAATTTTATACGTTTGTCCGAGACAAAGACCAATTTTGGGTGGAAAATTGAAATCAATACGGAAAGAATTGGAATTCTTTGAAAAACGAAACATTGGAGTATTGCACAAAAGATGTGGATGTCACGAGTGGAGTGAGCGATAGTTAATAATTACGGGGGGAGAGGAGAGTAAAATTAACGCACGGAGACAAGTGAGAAAGTCGTGCATGTCATGAGTGGGGGGTCTGAAGGAGGCGAAAGCGCTGTATAACTATCACTGCAAGTTAGAAGGTCCTAGGGAGCGGATCTGTGAATAATAGCCCATCGGGCAGACATAAAGGGAGCAGTCGAGAAGACTAGGAGAAAGTCTTTCCAGTTATGACTGGTATGTAGAATGTTGATTGATTATTATGATTGATGTATTATATTATATTCGTCTATTACCATGATGTGAATAAGTATAGGTGAGGAATGTGGAAGTCCTTGATATTGGATATAGCAATGTGCGCCACGAGCGATAGATGAAAGTGAGTTCATGGATTTGTAGCGCGAGTGAGTAGTGTGTACTCCGATGGAAGTGTGTTACCGTAAGATGTGTGGTGAGTGAAAGGTGAACTAGTGTGTGTACGCGTCATGGATTGTAAGGAGAGGTGGAGTGAATAGAAATGGTAGGGTATTATACCAATGTAATGTTATTCTTGTAGGTGTCGGGGACGGGCCGCAGAGCCACCTCGATGAGCACAGGGGATAGGCCAGCATAGGGCCGGAGGCCACACATAGGCCAGAAGTGAGGCTGTCAGTGCAGGACAGTAGAGGCACATAAAGTCGTGGCAGTCAGGCCACGGACAGGGACGTAGATATGAGAGTGAATGAGATACTATGTTGTTGCCATGTTGATAGGCTAGTGAACTGATATTATGTTGTTGCCATGTTGATGGCTATGGAAATAATAACGTGTTATTGCCCTGCTGAGGTGCTAGGGGAGTGCTAAGGTGTATGACAATAGGAAGGTGATATTGAGAGACTGCGGTGCCAGTGAATCATTAATGTACTATTAAGGCCCTGAGGGGAGAGGCTGAGGCCGAAGTGCCTTAGGAGTAACTACCGGATTGTGGATCCGAGGGAGAGTGTGTGTGAGAATAAGGCCGTTGTACGGCAGTCATTTCAATAATATAATATATGTAATTGCGCTATTATATGTATAATTATGTTTAATAAATGTGTGAGTCTGATGGGTTGTTCTGTTAAGTGTTAAACTTGTTGTTTGTGATTGTTGTCCTGTCATACTTATTACATCTCCCAGTCTGGGATTTGTGACACTGGGGGCTCGTCCGTTGTGACACTGGGGGCTCGTCCGTTGTGACACTGGGGGCTCGTCCTGTTTGCCTGTGGTCATTTTGACATTGTGTATTCGTTGTGTCTAGTTGTTTTTCTGTTGTGCTAGGAATTCGTGCTGTTGTCTTTGTTCGTGGGATGAATGGAAATTTCATGATGATATGATTTATGTATGTTTATGAATAATAATATGTATTGATGCATGTATTGCTATGAATAGGTATTAATGTGTATTTAAACTTTCCAGAGTGTGTGCGTGCCAGCCTGTAGAGGTCAAGCAGCCAGAGCTCCGAGGAAGGGGAGAAATTGAAACCTAGGGTCAAAGTTAAGTAAAAGTCAAAATTTTTGTGCCCTGGATTGTGGGCTGTTCCTTTAATCTGTCTTTTTCCCTGTTTTTGCTGTTTTTGTTGTCGTTATAGGTTGTACGGGCGGTGGCGCGGGTTTGCTGTGTTGAACTTAGTTTATCCTTTTAAAAAGGTGTGGTAAACTTTGGAACTTCGTTCATCACAGTGAACAGTTCTGTAGGGACCTGTAATATTGTTTAGTTGTAGCGTCGATATCTTCTCTGTTCCGCAGGAAGACGTATTCTCTTGTCCCTCTTTCTACCTATCTATAGATACGTTCGTTTTTTTCAGACTCTGTTCTTGTTCGTACCTTGTTGTGTAATCGGCGTAGTAGGTTGCATTTTTTTTTCCATTATAGTTTTTTTTTGTAGAAGCTTTGTCCTAGTCTGGTTCGTTGTCCTTGACGTACTTGTGGTCTTTCTACTGAATTTCCTTATTCTTGTCTTTTCTACTCCTTTTTATTATTAATAGTGCAGTGCATTTTGTGAATATAGAATTAGTTGTGCTGTAAAGGTAAATTTCTGAATTGTATTTGATACAAGTAGGTCTGGTTATATCTGGTGTGATCTCAGGTCTCTGGTCGTGTCGTTAGTTATCATACCGACAGGTTAGCAGTTTTTTAAATACATACCATAACCATAAATCTGTGAAATGGCGGAACTCCAACAGCTAATGAAGTTGGGTAAGGAACTTGGCCTGGAGGGAGAGGAGCTACGCGGATGGATTAAAGAACAGCAGGCGGATTTGCGCGATGAGCGGGCTAAGGATAGAGAGCGAGAAAAAGAGGCTAAGGCTCAGGAGCAGGAGAGAGAGGCTAAGGATAAGGAAGAGGAAAGAGAGTTTAAGTTGAAGGAGTTAGAGGCTCAGCAACAGGAAAGGGAGTTTAAGTTAAAGGAGTTGCATCAGCAACAGGAGAAACAGGCTCAGGAGAGGGAATTAAAGTTAAAGGAGATAGAGGCGCAAGTAAAGATCGCCGAGTTGGAAATCAAAAAGAATGCGCCAACAGAAACAGTTGAGCGGCAGGTACACAATAAAGCTGGCGTTAGGATTAAGCTCCCTACGTTCGACGACCGGAAGGACGACATAGACGCCTTCCTTTACAGGTTCGAGCTGAACGCACAATTGCAATGGGGGGAAAATAAGGAATTATGGGCCACGTACCTGGCGTCGCTATTGCAGGGGCGAGCGTTAACCTACTTTAAAGAGCTACAGCGCGAAGACGTGCAAGATTAAGATAAGCTGAAGGCTTTGCTGCTTCGCCGATTTGCGCGTACCGAGGAATATTTCCGGGAGCAGTTTAGGCGAGCACGTGCAGATACCAGGGAGGACTTTGCTGCCTTCGTCGCGAGACTAACGGAGTATTTCGCGAACTGGGTAGACTTGGCGCATGTGGGCACGGACTTTGCTAAACTGAAAGACCTAATGATCCGTGACCAGCTGTACGCGTCGTGCCACAAGGATCTGGTGGCTTTCCTGAAAGAGAACGAACCCGCGACGGTGCAGGAGGCGTCTAAGTTGGCGGAGGCATACCGTACGGCGCATCCGTCCAAACCAGTCGCCAGGGCGTACGTCCAAGATGCTGGGTACGTCGCCGTTGTCGAGGGGTCGCCGGCAGGACTTAGGGACAGGTCGCGTCAGCGTGGTGCCTATAGCGGGCAAGCCCAGGGGCAGCGTAGGGGCTATCACCAATCACCGGCATATGGATCCGGTAAGTTTGACCGAGCAGGAGGGCTAGGTCGCGGTAATGGCCGGGGCCGACTTGTGACCTTTGCCGATGACCGACGGCATAGGGTCTCTAGTTCCGGTCGCGAGGGGTCACGGGGACCCAGGCCTAGAGCAGCACAGGGAGCGGAGTGTTGGACTTGCGGACGCGTGGGTCACTTTTCGCGCGAGTGTAGGGCCGCGAAGTGTTGGAACTGCGGAAGAGCAGATCACATCAGCGTGAACTGCCCGGCAGGTAGGATAGCGGCGAACGTGGACAGTAGCTCCAGTCCATGCTCCCCAAATAAATTTCATCATGCGGCTGCGTGTGTTACATCGGACAACGGAGGCGGACAGTATTCTAAGTGTCCCAGTTGTGAGAAGTTATTATCTTCCGGTGTTTTACCTTGTGGGAGAAAGATCCCCGTTATAAATTCATGTCATACAGGAGGTGGTCTTAGGGTTTATCCGGGGTTTGTTGGGGACGAACCGGTCTCGGTTTTACGAGATACAGGATCTACCGTTGTGGGAGTGCATAGGGACTGCATTCGGGATTCACAGCTTACAGGTGAGACTGTCCCGTGCATCCAATTTTCGGGGGCCATTGAGAAATTGCCCATGGCAAGAATAATGAAAGATACACCTTTCCTTAGCGGGGAAGTCGAAGCAGTCGTTGGTTGTTTTCCAGGCGCCCAGCTCATCATTGGGGATGTATCACGGGTGGTTTCCCCCTCCGATGAGAACGTGCAAGCATGGTCGCAATCAAAAGGTATTGACTTTTGCGCCGCGGTCGAAACACGTCGAGGGGTAGCGGATAAAGATAAGATTAGACCTTTGGCGACGCCAGCGGTCAACCTAGATATCACGCCAGAGCGCTTGGCGAGATTACAAAGGGAGGACCCATCATTAAACCCATGTTTTGGGGAAGCGCGAACCGAGAAAACGAGGAGATATAAGAACGGGTCATCTTCTTTTTTTGTCCAGGGGGGCATTCTGTTCCGTATGTACGTCACAGTGGCTTCCGTTCAAAAGCAGGTCGTCGTGCCACGGTCGTTAATTGCTACAGTATTGCGTCTGGCCCATGATGTTCCATTAGCGGGTCATATGGGAAGTGCTAGAACCAAAGAGAGAGTTCTAAAAGATTTTTATTGGCCATCGATACATAGAGATGTGCGGTTATATTGTAAGACGTGCAGTGCGTGCCAAAAGACGACGCATAAGGGTCGTTCACCCCAGGCTCCTCTTCAAAAGATCCCCACGGTTTCGGAACCGTTTAAAAAGGTTTCAGTACCTTGTTGATTTAAGAGAAAGACTATCTTCAGCGCGCACTATAGCACAAGAAGCGGCTGGTATCGCTTCGAAAAGAGCAAAAGACTATAAAGATAGAGGTTCCAAACTGAGAATTTTTAAGCCAGGAGACAAGGTTCTGTTGTTGTTACCTACGGACCATAATAAGTTATTGATGACATGGAAAGGTCCTTATGTTATTGAGCGAGTTGTTTCAAAGGTAGATTACGCTATCCACATTGATGGAGCGAGTAAGGTTTTCCATGTTAATATGCTACAGAGATTTTATGAGAGACCACAGTATCTGTGTGCACAGACAAGACCAGAGGAGACTGTCTTCTCTGCTGCTTGTACGGGGGTCGTAGACCAGTTGGACTGTGACGTAAGCGACACCGAGACGCAGGAGGAGTTACAAATTCAATTGCCGGAGTTAACTCCGACACAAGGTTACAGGGACGTAAAAATTAACCCTGACCTTACGAGTTCAAGGAGTAGGGAACTTGAGACCCTGTTAGCGTCATTTCCGGATGTTGTTACGGATTTGCCGGGTCGCACTACGGTGATCCAGCACCAAATAAAGTTGACTTCGGATAAGCCAGTATTTCTTAGACCGTGTCCGTTGCCTTTTTCTTCGAGAGATAGAGTCATAAAGGAAGTTGAGTCAATGTTGAAGTTAGATGTGATAGAACCATCAACATCGCCGTATTCATCACCCATCGTCCTCGTGAAGAAACGTGATGGATCGGTGCGGTTCTGTATTGATTTTCGAAGATTGAACACTATTACGGTAGGCGATAGGGAGCCTATTCCGTTTCAGGAGGAATTAATAGCTTCATTGGCCGGGTCCACGTGGTTTTCCAAGATAGATTTGACGAAAGGGTATTGGGAAATCCCGCTTACTGAGGAATCTAAACAATACACGGCGTTCCAAACGCCCATTGGATTATTCCAATTTAAGGTCATGCCATTTGGGTTGGTAAACGCGCCAGCGACGTTTGCACGATTAATGAGATTAGTGTTGAAGGACATACCTAATGTCGTGTCATTCTTTGACGATATAGCATGCCATACGTCGACATGGTCTGATCATATTCAGACACTAACAGTAATTTTTCAACGATTACGTCATTTTGGGTTAACTGCTAAACCCGCAAAGATGGATTTGGCATGTCCAGAGATAATATTCTTAGGACATATTGTGGGTAGAGGTGTTCAGAGACCTGAAGAAACAAAAATTGACAAGTTAGTAGGGTTGCAAATCCCTAAAACAAAGAAACAAGTCAGAAGCTTAGTGGGAATTTTAAATTATTACAGAAAGTTCATTCCAAATTTTTCCTCCTTGTCATCTTCTCTTACTGACCTTACTAAGAAGGGACAACCCGATAAGGTCCAGTGGACGTCTGAATGTCAGACATCATTTGATAATTTGGTGACAGCATTATCATCGTCACCCATTCTGATATTACCCGATTTTCGATCTAATTTTACCCTCAGAACGGATGCGTCGGACTCTGGTGTCGGCGCTTGTCTTCTACAGGAGAAGAACGAATGTCTCCATCCTGTATGTTATGTCAGTAGGAAGTTATTGCAGAGAGAAAGAAAGTATTCTGTGATAGAGCGTGAGTGTCTTGCCATTGTCTGGTCCGTCCAGAAACTAGGACGTTATCTCATGGGACGAGAATTTTGTATCCAGACAGACCACAAGCCACTGACATTTTTGTCGAAGAATCGTTCGTCCAGCCCACGCTTGTCTAGATGGGCATTGGCTTTGCAGCCGTACACCTTCGTTATTCAACCAATTCCAGGAACCAGCAATCATATCGCCGACTACCTTAGTCGAGCCTAGGCGAAGAGTTCAGGAGCTTATACATCGGAGGACAGGAACATTGACAGGATCTGTGTGAATAAGTCGACTTTAAAATATTGACATTATAAATATGATATGAAGAATGGTTGATAGGTTGATTGGTTTTCGATTCTGTATTATTAAGTTTAGTTAGCTATTGATGATGTGATACATATATGCATAATGCATGGCATATTGATCCCCATATTTTCCCCTGATCCCGGTATTTTATGTGCTGGGGGCATTGGTAGGTCATTTTTAATGTAGGTATTGCTCAGGCTCACTCGTTGACAGTCATCTTGATGCGATTTGAAATTAATTGCATTAATTTTTTTGGGGTGGGGGATGATGTCACGAGTGGAGTGAGCGATAGTTAATAATTACGGGGGGAGAGGAGAGTAAAATTAACGCACGGAGACAAGTGAGAAAGTCGTGCATGTCATGAGTGGGGGGTCTGAAGGAGGCGAAAGCGCTGTATAACTATCACTGCAAGTTAGAAGGTCCTAGGGAGCGGATCTGTGAATAATAGCCCATCGGGCAGACATAAAGGGAGCAGTCGAGAAGACTAGGAGAAAGTCTTTCCAGTTATGACTGGTATGTAGAATGTTGATTGATTATTATGATTGATGTATTATATTATATTCGTCTATTACCATGATGTGAATAAGTATAGGTGAGGAATGTGGAAGTCCTTGATATTGGATATAGCAATGTGCGCCACGAGCGATAGATGAAAGTGAGTTCATGGATTTGTAGCGCGAGTGAGTAGTGTGTACTCCGATGGAAGTGTGTTACCGTAAGATGTGTGGTGAGTGAAAGGTGAACTAGTGTGTGTACGCGTCATGGATTGTAAGGAGAGGTGGAGTGAATAGAAATGGTAGGGTATTATACCAATGTAATGTTATTCTTGTAGGTGTCGGGGACGGGCCGCAGAGCCACCTCGATGAGCACAGGGGATAGGCCAGCATAGGGCCGGAGGCCACACATAGGCCAGAAGTGAGGCTGTCAGTGCAGGACAGTAGAGGCACATAAAGTCGTGGCAGTCAGGCCACGGACAGGGACGTAGATATGAGAGTGAATGAGATACTATGTTGTTGCCATGTTGATAGGCTAGTGAACTGATATTATGTTGTTGCCATGTTGATGGCTATGGAAATAATAACGTGTTATTGCCCTGCTGAGGTGCTAGGGGAGTGCTAAGGTGTATGACAATAGGAAGGTGATATTGAGAGACTGCGGTGCCAGTGAATCATTAATGTACTATTAAGGCCCTGAGGGGAGAGGCTGAGGCCGAAGTGCCTTAGGAGTAACTACCGGATTGTGGATCCGAGGGAGAGTGTGTGTGAGAATAAGGCCGTTGTACGGCAGTCATTTCAATAATATAATATATGTAATTGCGCTATTATATGTATAATTATGTTTAATAAATGTGTGAGTCTGATGGGTTGTTCTGTTAAGTGTTAAACTTGTTGTTTGTGATTGTTGTCCTGTCATACTTATTACATCTCCCAGTCTGGGATTTGTGACAGTGAAAATCAGTATTTTACATGGACTATTTACCCTAAAATTTTATTTACACATCTGAACCATAATATTTAGAATTTTCTAAGGGATGCGTGACCAGACATAACACGAGTTGTTCGTTTCATGGTCTATCGTCAGCTGTGTTTTGTTAATTAATAGTGCCTACGCCCATGATGTTTTGCAATTTTCTGACAAACTGACAAAGTAAAATCCAAAATTTCCTAGGCCGTCAGATTCTTTGACGTCTGTCATGAGCCCACTGTGTTGTTTAGATTGTATTAACGAATTCACGGACTGCAAGCCCGTGAAGCGTGATTAAGGAGGTGAGCTGAGCTTTGCAACGGACTAGATATTTTGCAGTAGGGAAAGTCAGCCAATGAAATAAAAGGGGCATGGCAACCGCTGAGTGAGTATAAAAAAACCCACTACGAGTTTTGAATCGGATAGAGATCGTAGAAGCATTCGTGCGATGAAGTAATCTCGGCCAGTTCTCAAGGTCTGATTTATTCATAACTTGAGGGTCAGTGGGTTAAAGGTTAGAGTTGTGATATTCTCATTTGAGACACACGAGACTCCAGTAGCAGTTATTTCCCATTCTTTCTACTGTGTTTCACCTGAATTCTAAATCACTGGAGATTGCTGATTTGTTTTGTTTGTTTTTGTATTCTCTTTTCAGAGACAGCACCATCATCTTCTGTTTCATCATCATCATCACCACAGCCTGCAGCAATGTCAACTTCATCTACTCCTTCCCTGAGTGCAGCATCTGGTTCACCCTTAGGTCAGTAGTTCAGGCTCTTTATCTTTGTGGCTTGGGGGGGGGGGTATCATAGTGCGATGTAAACCATTTATTTATTTTTGTTCGACCCTGGCTCATTATACTCTAGTTACAGTACCACATTAGTAGCTGAGCTGAACTTTTGCTGTGGTGATTCTCTATAAGATCATCAATATTCTATTTTCCTGTTAGTTTTTTTTTTTTTTTTCAATGTCTGCATTGAGAACAGAGATGGCGTATTTATGATGAAGAGACATATTTGATTTGAGAGATGAAGAATAATTCCGTTAGTGCAAATATTTTTAGTGTTCTACTTTTCCCTGATCTGTACAGAGTCTTAGGTGTGAGCACTTGTCACTTTCCCACTCCACCATAGAAACTGAGGTTGTTAGTCGATATGCCATAATTATACATTTTGAACATTTCTAAACAATAGGTATCTGCTCTCAAGTCACTCTTTATGTTACTTGGAAATTACAGCTGTAAAAGTAATGTAGAAATATGATCTTCTGTGTGATATGACGATAGGGCGGGGTGTGTGTGGGGTTGGGGTGGGGGGGGGGCAGTGAAAATGTTTTTGTAGAAATTTGATCTTATGTAAAGAAGAGGACAAGAATCTTTGTTACATGGGAAGCTGTGGTTATTCTTGAAAAGGTGTGACTTTCCTGTAGCATTCTTGTGTGACCAGATTTTATCTGAAAGTCCACATCAATCATAACACTTCACATTTATTTTTGTTATTGTTGGTGTTTTTAACTTGATAAGAAAGCTGAAGATACAATGTCAATTCCATATTCTTGCAACATGGAACTAATATTAGGACTTTGCCCGTCCATAAATTCATGATTAAGGATATGAAATGGTCAGGCTCCAGTTTTGAGATTTTCCAGTTATTATGAGAAAACCAGTGAGGTAGAATGTGATGATGAAGTTTTCTTGCTTGAAATAAACAAACTGTCACATTTTGCACCCGATCATTATTAGGTTTTTATGAAGAACTGTATTTTGTATATAGGATTAATGTTTTCTACATTTTGTTACAACAGACATGGAGCTTTTGATATTTGCTTGTTTCTATCTTAAGTCTCTCAATAGATTGACATTTAAAAATCATAATATATTGCCTCGAATTTCAGCTCCTAGTTGGGCAAATGTAGACTCATGGGAATACAATATAATAAAAGGCACTTTATGATTCAAATTGAAGAATGCCAAAAAATTACCTTGTCCAGCTGCTATTTCTCTAACAATCACAATTATCTTAAAGAAAATAGGCTGGAAAAGGCATTTCGAATTCATTGTACAGTATTAATTTACCGCAGATACTGGAGGGAGTTGGTGAGAAACAGACTAAAGGGAAATGTTTAAATTCAGAAATGACCATTAACAGTAGATGACCAAGAGAAAAACTAAATAAAACAGATGGAAACATGCATTTTTATTATATTATGATAAGAATGTGCATCAAACTGATTTAACCTTATCAAGTGACGATCTTGGATCAAAGACAGAATATAATAGATATTCACATTGTTATCTGAGATGGGTTTTCGTTAGTTTATTTTTTGTTGTCAGTATGATCACTGACTAAGATATACAAAGTACTACACTGAACAATCACATCATGTAAATATTATAGTGTTTATCAGCAAAATCGTAGAATGTATGACAAACCGCCATATTACTAAAAACAACATTTTCTGTTTTTTTCCGTATTTCTTTGAAATCCACGTGCCATTAACTTATCACTTTTACAAGCTTGTAGCAACAATCTATTTTTGTGTATGTAAAAAATGATTCGTTGAACTGGCTAGCCCTTACCCTATCACCTCAATGCTGTATGACAAATTGGCGTTTCAAAGTACATTACCAACTGGTGTATAGACCGCCTGATTAGTGTATCTCTCAGCCGATTGAGTTGCTCTATATTATCAAATGGCGTGCAGTAAAAAACGCCATTATCTCAAATTTAGGGTTTTGGCAATATGCTGGTTCATGGTGCATAATGACAGAATGTACAATATGTAAAACAATAAAGATCAATATCAGCTGTTATTGATTAAGTTGGGCATAAATATGAGCTTTTCGGCCATGACACTCATTATGGGTAATAAATAACATGCAATGAACACCAACGACAACGTACGTCAGCAACTCTGCTGAACAGTAAGGATGAAACCCAGCCAGCAATACAATGGAAATCCCAAGTGTAGGGTTGTTATCAAGTTTTCACATTAGAATGACATTGTTCCCACGTAGATCTGCTGAGTATGAAAACACGCTCAAGACAGTTTGATTTTGGGTACCCGGCCCCTATTGTAATTCTACCAATCCTACAGAAATCCACGTCAGACTGACATGGGTTTGGTGGCTGGGAAATGACTTGTATATAAATGGGTGAATGATACTTTACAGTGAATTTCAGTTGTATGAACATTAATGAGTACGACATTAAAAATAGAGCTAAGATAATACAGTGAGAATTTTGCCAAGAGAGACATCAACTTCCGGAATTTATCAAAGGCTGGTGATTGGGATGTCAGACTGAATATTTCAAAATAATGTGTGGAGGAATGATGAGGTGTAAGATGTACTGAGATTTTCTAAAATGTTACACAATTGTCTAATGTTGGTATGTCTAACCAGATTGATTTGTTTGTGACAGAGAAACAGATGGGATCTCTACACGACAGGATGGACACTGTGGAGAACCTACGGAAAGAACTTCAACATCAGGTGTCCTGTACGGAGAAGACAGTGAGGCAGTTGGAGGAGAGAATGAGGATGGTTGAAGAAGGAAGAACTGCCAAAATTCAGGAACTGGAAGAGAGAATAAAGGCCATTGAAGGAGGAAGAACTGCCAAGACTCAGGTAATGGAACAGAGAATGAAGGTCATGGAAGAAACTGTAATTGGATTTGCCTCCCCCATTCTATATTCACCGAAATTTCTGGGCACAAATCCGACGTCTTACAACCTATTATTTGTAGTTCGAGTGAATGTTCTGATTTTTGCCTTGATTAACTAGAGGACTGGGTGCCCCCCCCCCCCTTCCAGCCATCGGGAATTTAGCACTATATTTTTTGATAGTTCTGGTCTTGGGCTGTACGATTCTGCTTGTTACCAAAACAATTTAGTGTCCAATTCTATGTGTCATGATTCTTTCTTTGAAATGAATATGGGATAGGGTTTTCATATTTTTCCAACAGTGATCAGTATAGAAGTGAAAACATGTATAGGGTGTCATAGAACAGGAGAAAGATTGATCCACGAAGGAAAAGAAAATTATTTTGAAAAAAAAAAATTAACATAGATAGATGAGGGTGAAATGAGAAAATACTTTGCAATGTAAGAATAAAAATGGTCCCAATATTTCCTTCCAGTAATTTTATCATCTTTCCTTTTTGCCCCGTCCCAAACTTCTCTCTTTCTTTCTCTCTGTGTAGCTCTCTGTCACGAGTTGGGTTATGGCATTCGACTGCACTGCGAGAGGTCAAACCCACACTCGGACGGACACACTAACGTTCACACTTAAAATACTAAAGAAACAATAAAGGATTCGTTTTCGTCAGGCCTGCAGGGCCACATCATTGTATTCAAAATAATTACAAATAAGATGGATAATGTAATTCAAGGCAACTGCAATAACGAAGTTGAACTGTTGGAGTAAGAGTCTCCAATGATAATATTAATGTTCACTTGAAAGTATTCCAGAAGTGGAATGCAATCGCTATCCTTTCAACTGTTACAACTCACACGACTCGCCGCTCAAGGACCTAATAAAGTTATTGGTTCACAATTATATTCGAATAAAAAATGGTCCTGCCACTAGTTAATTTATAAAATACAGATTCCACTTTACTGACTTCTTAACTAATAGATAAACATGTTACATTTCTTCACTTCTTAAACACACGCCGATTCAATTACAAACAGACATTTTATATGCAACAATGGCGCTGCTCTGCGGTGGCTCTTGGAACACTTCCTACAATGCTGGGAACTTCTGAATTCCTGGTAGACAAAGCAATGAGTCCAAATGCTTTAGCACTGGCACACTCACGGCAATTGTGAGTGTGGTTCCAGAGTATCGCTTTTCTGGACTAGGGTCCGGTACGCTATGGCTCTGGGTCTATCTCTGCCATTCGCTCCTCGTACATTGAATATTTTCAGACTGCTAGGCTGCGTCTTGTTCTCATATCTGGCTTGAGAACTCAATTCGCCGGTCACCTCGTAAATGGATACAAATCTACATGTGGCAAATTACAGGGGTCTTGAGCCCACGTATGTCAGATGCTGTGGACAAGACACTGAGAAAGGAACAGGCCGGATTCTGAAAGGGGAAAGGATGCATTGACCAGATCTTCACACTCCGAAACATCATAGAACAGTGTTCAGAATGTCAAAGGCAGCTCTATGTGAACTTCGTTGACTTCGAAAAAGCCTTCGACAGCACCCACAGAGAGAGTATATGGCGCATTCTTCGGCAATATGGGATTCCCAGCAAGCTCGTTGAACTCATCAAAAGCTTTTACAAGAACTTCAGTTGCAGTGTCGGAAACAGTAATGTATCCTTTGAAGGGAAAACTGGTGTATGGCAAGGATGTGTAATGTCAACAATTTTGTTTAACCTCGTAATCGACTGGATTATGCGGAAAAACTACAGAGGATGCACCAAGAGGCATCAGGTGGACACTCTTCGACAACCTAGAGGATTTGGACTTTGCAGATGACCTTGCGCTATTGTCACATAGTCACCAACACATGCAAGATAAGACGCAGAGACTACATAATTTTGGATGCAAAGTAGGCCTTCGGATTAGCCAGAAGGAGATTATGACCCTTAATGTAGACACTCCAGCACCAGTGCAAGTAGGTGACAAGAACCTCACCATGACGGACAAATTTAAATACCGTGGTAGCATTATCAGACCAGAGGGTGGCACAAAGGAGGACATCCAAAGTAGGCTGGGAAATGCAAGGGCTGTCTTTCAAAGTATGAGCAACATCTGGAAATCGACACAATACGGCATCAACACCAAGATCAGACTGTACCAAAGCTGTGTCCTATCCACACTCCTGTATGGATCAGAGTGTTGGCGAATGACAGAAGGTCGCCAAGTTGTCTTCCTTCCACAGCACATGTCTTCGTAGGATTCTCCGCGTCTTTTGGCCAAACAAGATTTCTAATCAGGAACTACTGGGGCGATGCAAGCAAGAAGAAATAGCCAACATCATCACGAAGAGACGATGGAGGTGGCTTGGACACGTGCTGCCAAAGGATTGCAAATTCTATCACCAAAACAGTACTTCTGTGGACACCGGAGGGACGGCGCCAGCAAGGCAGACCCAAGGCAACCTGGCGGAGAACAATCAAGGCAGAGATGAAATCCTTCAATCAGTCATGAGGAACTCTCGCAAAGATGGCCCAGGACAGACAGGGCTGAAGATCCTATGTTGCTGCCCTAAGCACCAGTGGGTGCAACAGGAAATAGTAGTAGTAGTTGAGCCCACTTATATAATATCCTGCAAACTACCGTCGAGATGTGTAGATATGATTGGCTCATCCATGCGAGCTCATCCTACAGAACTATTTATTACTACTACTGCATTCTGCAAGTCAGCTACGGCCTAGCAACTGAAAAACAAGGTCGTCCTCTAAATAGGTTAATAAAATTAAAAAACCCAAAAATCCTATTAAATGACTCTGCAAAAGATTAGAACTCGTGTTTTCTCCTACTGCACGAGAAACCGAAGGTCAACGCCTCTACGCCAAGCATCTTGCTGAAAACAACCGTTCCTTTACTGTTAACTAATAACAGGCCAAAAACTGTTTTGCAATTCTTCGTTTACCTACAACTCTTCCTTCCCAACACTTGCTCTCCATCTAACAGTTTCTATGTCAAAAACATTACTTAAAAACATGCTGCCCACGAGGACAGCTCAAGGCCACTGTCACGAGTGGAGTGAGTGCAATTAAGGGGATTGCTACAGAGCGGGTGTAGAGTAAGAAGGGCTCACAGTAGACAAGTAAGTTAAGCGTGCTGTTGTGAGTAGTGGGGGGGGGGGTCTGAATGAGGCGAAAGCGCTGTATTACTATCACTGCAGGTTAGAAGGTCCTACGGAACGGACCTGTGAATAAGAGCCCATCGGGCGGACATAAGGGGAGCAGTCGAGAAGACTAGTGAGAGAGTCTTTCCAGTGATGACTGGTACGTAGAACGTTGATTGATTATTATGATTGATGTATTATATTATATTCGTCTATTACCATGATGTAAATAAGTATATGTGAGGAATGTGGAAGTCCTTGATATTGGATATAGCAATGTGCGCCATGAGCGATAGATGAAAGTGAGTTCATGGATTTGTAGCGCGAGTGAGTAGTGTGTACTCCGATGGAGGTGTGTTACCGTAAGATGTGTGGTGAGTGAAAGGTGAACTAGTGTGTGTACGCTTCATGGGTTGTAAGGAGAGGTGGAGTGAATAGAAATAGTATGGCATTATACCAATGTAATGTTATTCTTGTAGGTGTCGAGGACGGGCCGCAGAGCCACCTCGATGAGCACAGGGGATAGGCCAGCATAGGGCCGGAGGCCACACATAGGCCAGAAGTGAGGCTGTCAGTGCAGGACAGTAGAGGCACATAAAGTCGTGGCAGTCAGGCCACGGACAGGGACGTAGATATGAGCGTGAATGTGATAATGCACTATTGCCATGTTGAGGGGCTAGTGAACTAATAATGTACTATTGAAATGATAATGTCTATTGAAATGATAACGTGTTATTGCCCTGCTGAGGTGCTAGGGGAATGCTAAGGTGTATGACAATAGGAAGGGATATTGAGAGACTGCGGTGGCAGTGAATTATTAATGTGCTATTAAGACCCTGAGGGGAGAGGCTGAGGCAGAAGTGCCTTTAGGAGTAACTACCGGGTTGTGGATCCGAGGGAGAGTGTGTGTGAGAATAAGGCCGTTGTACGGCAGTTAATTGCAATAATATAATGTATGTAATTGCGCTATTATCTGTATAATTATGTTTAATAAATGTGTGAGTCTGAGGGATTGTTCTGTTAAGTGTTAAACGTGTTTGTTCGTGATTGTTGTCCTGTCATAAACTATTACATCTCCCAGTCTGGGATTTGTGACAGCCACTACGCGATGTCTCGGTTAACAACAAATCATTGACTCACCGTGACCTATGCACGGCATTTACAGTACTAAACTCGAATCGTGATACTCTCCCTGTCTCTGTCTCTCTCTCTGTCTCTTTCTTTCTTGGTGTGTCTATCTTTTTCAATTGCTTGTGTGTGAATAGGTATTTGACTTTATTCATGGCAATAATGAAGCTGTAAGAGCGGAAAGTAATTAGCTTAGAGGACAATAGGCACCTGATTTACAGAAGAGAGTTAGTGAACAAGATCAATATATATGCTGGCACGTACACACCGTTGAAATTTAACCTTGACCTGGTAGTGGATACATCAGCTACCGACAGCATTCCAACACCATAAGCTTTGCCAGGCTCCTCCACACCATCTTACTGTGAAACCCACACTTAAGGCATTTTTATCCATCAGTCTTTGCATGCTGAAATGGATCTTCTGGATTCCTCCACTCTATGCAGAGACAACCTTTCTAACGTTTCCAGCCAGTATTTTTCAAAGCAACCGGCCAAGAGTCCGGGCTGATGGCACGATGCTTCTGTAGCGTCCTACGTGCCAACCTTCTCTCCCCTCCCGCTTGTTAGTCACGGGGACGATCGATAGTTGTCTCGCCATTTCTACACACTCTCTTCCCTTCCATCGCCTTTTTTTTTTTTCGCAACACTCGGCGACCCCTCGTGTGTTAGTTTTTTTCTTTTGTTGTTGATGCTTGGCGTGTTCCGACATAGATCTTACCTGTTTTTGTAGGTTAATCCAGAATGTGCCATAGTATGCGAGATAAACTTGTTTACGCTAGGCTGGCTTTGGAATGATGTGATTTGATGACGTGCTTATGTGTGATTGGGTGGCTTGCATATGTCCAGAACGTTCCAGGTCAGTCTCGGACTACTTAGGGGGTCAAGCGGGTTCGCCAGTGTTCTCTGTAAGGATGGGTATTGTCACGATCACGTGCGTGAAGATTGTCACGACCACGTGTGTGATGTGCACTTGACTTCTTTACCTTTCAAACCCAGCTAACAAGCCAAGCAAGCAGACCAGCGATCAACGGATACATTGAGTGAGATTTAAATTAAACGATATTTAATTCTAAATGCATGACAAAACTTATGTCAAAACATTCAATTCATGATAATCAAACATACAATCATAAAAACAGAGATAGTTGAAATTCACTCTTGGGGATCATGGCTACTCTCTACTCCCCAACTCACATCTAGATCTAACCCCTTTGTACCTAAACTTAATTACGTATACTCAATAGTCTCTGTCAAGAGCTGCTCTCCTCGTTGATGCAGTTTCACGTCTCCAGAGTCCAAACGATCCTTCCTAGATCTCTAGCTTCAACGATAAAAGGGGAAACAGACGCCCCTGGCTTCACACAAACAAGAAATCACAGTTCACACCCGCCGTCGTAGATCACGAGCTCCTGAAGGGTTCCCATCCCGTCATCAGGACTCCTTAACTTCTGCTAACATAGCACACAGACGGTTCACACACGCCATCGCAAATCACGAGCTCCTGAAGGGTTCCCATCCCGTCATCAGGACTCCTTAACTTCTGCAAACACATAGCACACAGACGGTTCACACCCGCCATCGCAAATCACGAGCTCCTGAAGGGTTCCCATCCCGTCATCAGGACTCCTTAACTTCTGGTCCCCATGGCACGACCTTTCACTTGTCGCCCGGACCGATAAATTCTTCTTATTGGGAAATAAATGTGAACATCATGGATCCCTCACACACCTAACACTTCTGGTCCCCATGGCACGACCTTCCACTTGTCGCCCGGACCGATACTTTCTGCGTCTTCCTCTTGGAATGAATAATTTTGGGAACCCCGTGTGTCGAGCTTTTCCTCCATTTATACTCCCGAGGTTTTTGCACACGCGACTAATTTAAAGCGAGTCGTGTGTATCTTTTCACGCTCGTCAAATGTTAAAAACCGTGTTTTCCCCTGCTAAGATCGCCCCCTCTAGACTCGTGGCGCACAAGGCCACCGACCTTCCTAGTGATAGTAAACGTTCATGCTATTCAGCAACTTTAAACTCCCCTTCTCCCCTAATAAGTTTAATCCCTCTTCCTTAATCGTGACAGTATAAATAAGAGTAAGTAGGTCGTGGGATATCACCTTTTCATCCAACTTATTAAACTTTAGTATTTAGCGTTCGGCGGATCCCGTCTTTTTTTCCCAACAGTTCGTGACAGTTTCGTTTTTTAAAGGGCAGCAGTTCAGATCATCTAATTCTCCCTACTACAACGTACTGCAATTTACATCAACTGTTACAGCTTCCATGCAAGACAGGACAGGTGTAGGCGGGGATGGCTTGTCTCAGGATAATCAACGTGTGGACTCCTAGGACAGTTCCAGCTATGGACCCTCTCTTTCATGCTTATCCCAAAAACTCCTGGGCCACTTTTAATCCATGAGATTCCACTCTGATCTGTGGATGCGCTAGAAGCAAAGATAAACCACCTGACATGAAAATGGCTCAGATCTCCCCGATGCTTAACCGATGTGGCACTTGCATGAAAACAAACAAAGCTAGTACTAACACTTAAATCCCTGAGTCAAGTAAGGAAGTTCCACTTTCATATATTATTCAAGGGTCCTCAAGCTGAAGCACTAATGAATATAGGACCTGAACTGAATACAAGCCAAAAGTGGAAAGTGAAAGAAGCAGTCGAACCAGCTGACCACTCCCTGCAAATAAAAGAACTCATCGGGACTACTCGGTCGAACAGAAGGGAACTAGGCGAGCAATCATATCCGCCGGTATCCACAGCAGGACCTAAAGAAAAGCGAGACATGGTACCGGTACTCCAAGAGATCAGATGCGAAGAAGACGAAAAAAAAAAAAAAAGACTTCGGAAAGCAGTGCAACAAGGTATGCAGAATCAGTGGACAATGTGGGAAACGCCCTGCAAAGAGCATATTCGTGGAATGATATCTGGCACATGGCACCTCTGTGAAGCTGGCCTTCATTATTCGTGCTGGTATGTCCTTCCTATAATGTCCTTTCAACCTCACCCAGTGGAGCAAAAAAACCGGCGATAAATTACATTACAACACATTCTTCCTGGGTGCAAGGTCGCATTAGATTGTGGAAGATACACCTGGGGGCACAATCGTGTCCTTGAAATTCTGCCACCGACCATTGCAATTGAAGTAGAAAAGCCAAAGAAGATCTCCGATAAACCCAGAACAAGACATTTGCCCAGGCGTCCAGCAATGCCCGCACCAACATACTTTGCAGTTCTCCTGCATGCTGGTCACTGAAGGAAGCCAGAGACTAATAAGTAGCAGCGGACTTGAAGGATGGAACGAATGTCCTGAGATGGTAAAGACCTCCGGTGGGAGACTAGACGTACAATGTATGTTAGTACTCAGCTCGAAGAAAGCTCAAACATAGGTTGTAGTCGAGCTTACGGTCCCATATGAGACAAGCATTGAGGCATAACACCATTACAAAGTGGTCCAAGATCTCCTGAGGGATCTAAAGAATGCCGGAAGGACGTCAAGTTGATTGGAAGTAGAAGCAAGGGAATTTCTTGGTTTAATAACGTGCTCTCTTCTAAAGAAACTCAATCTAAGTGGCAACAAAAGTAGAAGTGCCCTTAAGGAAACAGCTACCAAAGCGGATAATCCTTCCTGTTGGATTTAATGTGAAAGAAAAAAACACTAAATTCATCTATCCTAAAATAATACCATATAACCAGTACCAGTATTGGCAAAATGGATAAGACACCCCCTTTTTCTAACACATTCAATAGTTTATTTTGCACAAAACATAACCAAAACTATGACAAAAATTATCCAAGAACATCATTTGATACATACAAATCTCATGACACAGACAGAGCGTTTCCTTAGTCAGTTTTTTCATGCACACTATACAGGACACAATGTTAATGTGTTAAATTTTGCACACGTTTTTTCTTTGATGCCGACTGATAAATCATACCTGATGACATTCAACCAGAGAGATACAATGGCAATTAAACTGGATCCAGTCAAGGTAAACAGAATTTTAAGACCATGCCTAGATTGGTGGAGAAGTGAAGGCTTTTTCGAGTGACCCGTTAGACTACAGCCAGTCATTTCCTCTTTCTTGACATGTGTGTGTTTTTTGCATTTCATTTCTCTCAAGTTGGCACTTAGATACATCGTCAAGTATTTTCCATACTGTTGTATGTGCATTTTTTGCCTTTGGGAGAACATGAAAATTGAACGTTTGAAGAGCTGTGTAAAATCAGTACCAAAATTGGCAAAATGTCGCATACAACAATATGGCATATACCCCTCAATATGCCAATCAAAGATATAATATAAATGTAATGAACATATTTAGGGCTTAAATGGTGCAGAGAATATGCATTTTGTAAAATTAATATGGTTTTAGATACTTGTCTGGTCATCCATGCAAAGGGAGGGCTTTGGTCGGACTGTTTCCAAGTTAAGCTGAATAGAGAAAACGTAACTAAACAGTGAACACGACTCAGTAGTTTCTTTGTTTGGCTCCACTTGGAAACTGTCTCATTCTAAGCACTTCCATATTGTCGCTCCTGTAACAAACATTTCGAAAATTTTACAGGAGAGCCAAGAAACTGGTTTTCTTCGGCTTATTGCTGCCAGCAAATTCTAAAGACAATGGACTGGATTATTGCATTATCACTCTTTATAGGAATTGGGCCAAGAGCTTTTGACACGAGGTGGGCCATTGATATTCAGATCCAAAGAACGGAAAAAGTGATTTGGGACAAAAATGTTAGTTACTGGAGTCTTGCAGTGAAGCGACAATAAGCTAAATGGAAATTTTCACTTTTTTGAATTCACACAGTATTGATAACATTTTACTGTTACTTTTTGCAAACTGAAAGCTTTGAAAGTTTGATAATTTCCAGCGAAGGAAACTATCAGTGATCTCTTTGTATATCTATCAGTGGGACTCCAAGACAATCTCACAAGTGTACTTCACTGACATCTGCCGAGAATGTACAGTATGGCATGATACAGGAATTGTTGCGTAAGATACAAGTTTTACTGTCTTGTTTGATCAAAACATTTCTTACCTACTAGCAAGAAGTTTTAAACCTAAATTGAACTGTTTCAAGATTCTGCTGTCATTTTGTGATGTGTGTAAAGTTTCATTTTGCTTCTTGAATTTTTCTGAAATCTGAATGAACCAATGTACATATTAAAGATATTGACATACAGAACAAAGTCATTATGAGCTGATACGAGAAAGGATAGAATAATGTCTTAAGAGCCAGGGATTTTTACTGTTTTATATTGGACTTTTGGTAGTCTTCCCACAAACATTGCCAATCTAGAAAGATCAACTTAAGAATAAGAAAAAAAAAAAAGACAAAAGTGGAAAGACTGAACAGATAAACACAGTAGACTATGGTTGAACCTAAAACTGGGATCCACGGTCTGTTTTTGGTTTAGAAAGAGTTCGGGATTAGTGATGGGGGCTTTAAAAAACTCCAATTTCAAGAGAGCAGCCCGAAATAGTATCGAAGAGGACAGAATAATTATATCAATTGCATCTTCGTAAAAGATACCAAAAAGGTCCCGTCTTGCTGTGTGTGTTTTGACTGAGAATGAGGATGGGCGATTCCTCAGGCCTAGGGGCTCACGAAGCATGGATATGTGGGCAACTGTGAACTAAATCACAGAATAGAGAGACTTGAGGAGTGTAGACGGACAGTACAGAACCGATGTCTTGTTGATCTCTTTACCATTGTCTTGCTGATGTCATAGGTTTTACATGAAAGGTCAAACGCGATGCGCCTGTCGTCTTGTCTGCTATCTGATTTCAGATCAGCCAGATTATAGGCCTCCCCCCCCCAACCCCCCCCCCCCAAACCCACCCCCACCCCAGTACTGCTGCCATTCCCATGCAGGCCTATACTACTGGGCCCGAAGCATGCTGTGTTCGTTTGTTGATTTGGGGGGGGGGGGGGAGGGGGAAGGTGGGGGGGGGGAGGTTAGATCATTATCAATTTAATTGTGAGTTGCAGAAAATGAAATGTTCTGTGCTGATTGTCAGCACGAATTCCTCATCCCTACAGCTATACCAGTCCATCTTCTGCTGTGCCAGTCGGTCAGTTTATTGCTGCCTCACCTCTCACCAAAGAATGTCCGGCATTTTCATTGGGTGAGTGACCATTCTTTTCACAAAGTAAAAATGTGGCCAAAAAAAAAAAAAAAAAATTATGTCGCAAAGTCCAGCGTTAGAAACAAACAATTCGGAAACTGTGCAATAAATTAAAAAAAACAATTAGAAATGGAAAAAAAAAAGGGTTCGATCACAAACGTCCTTCGTTGGGCTAAAAAAAAACCTGGTATAATTGACACAGTACTTAAAAAACATTGTCAGAATGAATAACCAAGCATAACGTAATAACAGACATGTTTTTATGGCTATGAAAAAAATTCACGACTTTTTCATTTTTTTTTCCAGAGATTGTCAACCCAGGCGAGTACTGTCGCATTGCGGTGGGCGTGTGCCACAAGGGATAGCCACCTGACAGGCAACCTGGCTCGAATTCTGGCTCTGTGGCATATCATGCCGATAATGGAGGGTAATGTTTTCACTTCAACTACCGTTCTTTCATCAGTCGTTATTTTGTTTCAAACACAGAAGAGGAGAAAATGAAAAAAAAATGGCTTTGGCAGTATTATGAAATTATCTTTTCAAATTTCAGCTTTCTTTACAGAATGGCATTTTTTAATTTTTGTGTGTGTATGTGTGCGTGTTTTGTCTCAAATTTATTTATTTCATATTTTTTTTTTGGCCACCATATCAACACGCTTTCATGAATAGAAACCATGAGAAATGAATTACTTCTATTGTCAGAAAACATGTTAATTTGCTTACACTGGCAACTCGACTTATGTAAAGCAAGCAATCAGAAGCAAACATGAAAAGTTGAAACTGTTACCGCATGCTGTATACTGTCTTGCATATTACGGAGCAGCAATAACATAGTTACGCTATTACCTAAAGACAGTTTCCTGATACTGTTCATACACAGCCAGGCAAGCCTTTCAGGATGCTTCCCCCAGACGTTCATCAGTGTTTGCATTACACTACTTTAGTTTAGGAGGACACCGTGGGCCCTACTTTTCTGCCGACAGCCAATTTTATATTAGAATCCATCATTTGTGTTGATTGAGAAATGAAATGCTGATATATATAGTTTGTTTTTCTTTCGATAAGAGGTTGTCATTCAGTTTCCTGCCAAATGCAAAGACAAAGTGTAACGTCATCTGTTTGGTCATGGGATGGTGAGAGAATAGAGATGCCTTTTAGTTCTGAAATCAGTTCATTGTTTGTAAAATCTGACTGAAACAGTTCTATTGAAATTTAGTCTTCAAACAACTGTTTTATTTACTTTTTATTCAGCATTTACATTGGCGCCGGCAGGTCAGCACTCAAGACAGACAAATGTACCGCTGGTGACATTATGAAATGTGAAGTGAACTTTGTCACACGCACTATTGTTTTCTATAAAAATGGGAAACAGGTAAACATCGTGTTTGGAAATAATGTTTGGATCTGGATATTAGTTTGTTTTCTAGACAAGGGATGTGTGACACAGAACTTTATTTGTTTTCAGCGTAGGTATGTTTGAAAGTAATGTTTGATATAAAACTTTGCTGGTTTTCAGTAAAATCCTGGTTGGAAGTAATGTTTTCTCTGGATCTTAGTTTGTTTTAGCACAATGATTTTGAACATAGTATTCTACTTAGAATTTAGATTGTGAAAGAAAATTATGTCTACTTCATTGAGGCCAGGAGTGGAACCACCCTATGTCAGGTTAATCTGGTCCAGAATGAATTTAAACAATAAAAAACTTAAATCTGGTTGTGGGCTCTGCTTTCACTTGGATTCACAAGACAATCCCAAGAATGTTTAATGTTCAGTATGGAGATCATCCTAAGCAGACATCACTCTTAGCAACGGCAATAAATGCATTTTTGAGACAGTGGCATGGACCCACTAATATGTCCCAGTTGCCGAAGTTGAGAAAGTCAAGCAAAATGATGGCTGGGTCTCAGCATATTGAAATTGTTATTTTTGCCGAGTTAAAGTATTGTCATTATATTAATACAGGTTGTGCTGCATTTTGAGATGTACAGTTTGTTCACATAGATGTGGAAATGTATTGGCTTACAAGCAACAATAAGGGTAATCTAAGTACAGTACATATTGATGACACACACTCAATCAGAATATTTTAAAAAACCGACAGAAAATCTGTGGGATCACAGTGAGGGTTGAAGCAAAGTCAGAGAGTAGTAAAAAGAAAAAAAAATTGTCCATTGCAAAACCCCGCCTAAGAAACTGTACAGAAACGATAAAACAAAGGAATAGGATGGACATTTCTCTCCTTTTCTTTTTAGTTTTATTGTATCGTTTCTGTATAATTTTCTGCACTCTGTCAAAAGCAGACCTTTGTTGACGCTATCCTTCATGCCTGTACCAGGTACATGAAACAAAACCGCAGCCAAACACTAGCAACTTCTATCCTGCTGTTGGATTCCACTCAGTGGGTGAGGCTGTCAGGTTGCTGGAGAAGAAACCCTGGAGGATGTCGTGAAATGAAAAGGTATGCATGTTATCTTTTTTCCTTTGATTCCAAAACAACGATTCGCAGAAAGGGAGGCAAGTGCCTCCCAGGCGATGAATTTCAAATCTAGGATGATGAATTTTAGCGATTGGAGAAATGCACATATTCCTGTCTCATTTTATTCCAAAACGATGATTTTCCAACAGGAGGCACATGGCTCCCTAGTTCCCAGGACAAGGGTTTAAAATCTAAAATGATGAATTTCAGCCAGGGGAGGAATTGGGGGAGCTATTTCAACTAGAGGAGGAACCTGTAGCTTAACAATTTTCATTCACTTATGAAGGGATGATGTACTAGGTTGGCATTGTGTCATTGTGCTAATGCGCTGTTAAATCCAAACATACACAGCATAATTGATGGAATGTAGTGAGTTGATTTGTCACAGTATTTTGTTTCTCAGATTCTATACCATGTCAAAGGTTATCAACCGGAATGTGTTGTTCAGAATTAGTGGAACGTTCCGGTTGTGCCTATTGAGGCATTACTCTCAGGTGGAAGAGAAAAGCGGTATATGTAGATAATCATTGTGTGTCATCACTATCACTGTGACTGTGTGATCCCTCATGACAATTAACATGTCACTCCAATCCATCTCGTATATGCTAAAATAATAATGTGCTTTTTCTGTCTTTAATACTATTCCTGATAAAGACAGGCAAATTAGGCAGAGCAGAGAAATGAAGGCAGGAAAGGAGATGGTGGAAAATGCACAATTTAAGTGATCGTAAATTTCCTAACTGAACTGGCTCCCCTTCCTTTATGTCTAAGTAAATGACCCATTTTTGAATCACAGTCTTCGATTTTCGAGATAATGTTTCTTTGCATCGGGCACCTTCTTACTTGCAACTAGCACAATCTGGAGCTCACAGCATTTCTCTGTTGCTGGTCTTAGGTCGGTGGGAAAATGTTCCTGAATGGCTGCTACTGACACAACGTCTATTATATTGTAGAACACAATCATAGACTATCTTCTTGACTTCCACTTTGGGCTGGCCGGGAGTGCAAGCGGGTGCACTTTGTTATTCTTACTTTGATTTGATTGAAAAACAAAACAATTTCTAATTTCAATTTTTTTTTTTAATCTGCAGTGACAGCATCTTTGTACATGATAATAGAGGATAACATTTTTCTTTGATCCAGACTTAGGCCCTCCTACTGGTGAATTCAGCCAGAAGGAAATACTTGTTCCTACGTACTTTGCCCACAATTGATTTTCCAAACTTCAAAAGATGCTCTCCAAGGAGAAGGCACCAGAGAACACTTAAACAAATGAACATCCTAGCCCACACGAGGAAAAACACAAATGCTGAAGACTCACTTAATCATCGCCTCTCACACTTACGTAGGTCTATCTATACACATCCAATTCAATTCAAAAGCAAACGACAAGTTCACCATTGATCATTATGGACCCTGGAGGTCAAGTCTCGGACAGCCTACTTTAAAACTTAATTTTACAGTAGTGACAAACGTTAGCACAAGTGACATAACTTTCACAAAAATCACAAAAACAAAGATATACACTGTTGTTTGAAGTCAGAAGTGACCCTGTCAGTCCATAGTGATTTATTTTGGTTATTTGGCCGTGATTAAATCCCCTTGTGTTAGTTCCTACAGTCATAAACCCATTGGGCTGTTGGAGTTGATATAGTATTCCAGGTTGGTTACACTGTGGGTATCTGGGGGGATTTTACATCCGCTTTTGAAATGATCTTCGATGTCGGTATTAGCTGGTACTGCATATTGAACAATGGGCTTTAATTCCTCCGTTTGTAATTACATCTGTTGCTTTACTTTGTTTCTGCTACCACAGGTTTATTAGTTCATTATTTGCGACAATGGATTTTCTCGTACTAGCACGGTGTGTTTTTCCAACGGAAATAATGGCAGAATTTCTGTTTTGATAATTCTCAGCATGTGTTTTATCGGAGGGTGAAGAGGGTTTCATTCCTGATGTTTAGTGTCGATACGTGATATAAGATGTTCCGTTACTGTCACAGGAAATGTAGAAAAGATACGTTTAAAGTACCTGAAAAACGAAATACTGAATGTTTAGCACATCACACACAGAAGGTTAATCACTTGCCAGCATTTATTTCTTTTTTATAATTTCTAAAAATGAGTAGGTACATAGACAAATAGATAGATAGATAGATAGATAGATAGATAGATAGATAGATAGATGGATAGATAGATAGATAGATAGATAGATAGATAGATAGATAGATAGATAGATAGATAGATAGATAGATAGATAGATAGATAGATAGATAGATAGATAGATAGATAGATAGATAGATAGATAGATAGATAGATAGATAGATAGATAGATAGATAGATAGATAGATAGATATAATTCTTTATTTCCAATTAGTCGGTACAGTATTTCACACACGATACCCATACAGGTAACAATAGAATGGCATTGTAAATATTAATCTGTTACATGACTGAATATAACTGCTGGCTCTTGGCTTATTTTATCCATAAATAGATGGTAAAAGTTGACAATAACTAAGACTGGCGCATTTATTATTGCTTTACAATTTATGAGAGGCTGTTGCATGACATGATGGGCATCGACAGGCTGTTAAACAACATGATGGACATCGTTACATTTGTCGATTGTATACTTTGCATCGTTGTCGCCAAATGCGGTTGGAGCCAATTATGGCACTAATACTGCAGAATTTGGCAAGGAATTTACATTCCGAATTATTAAGATTGACTTTCTTCAAACCAGTTGTAAACCTCTTATGGACATTTCCGAGACTGCCTATAATTAGCACAATGATTTCACAACGATACCCTATGGCGTTGATCTCTAAAGAAAATGGGTAGTATTTATCAAACTTTGATTTGTAAGCTATATCAATATAAGCATCGATATTTCTACTAGTTTGACTGTTTTTCTTTTTCTGTCAATCACTGCTATATCTGGCCGCACTTCTCTACGATGGAAACCGATAGAGTCACTTTCAAATATAGATGGTTTGAGGGGAGTGTCTTTCAATATGGTCTTGTTTCTGTTGAATGATCGAATCTTTCTTTCCAAGATGTCCAAGATGTTGTTGTGTCGTTGTTGATACATAAGGTGAAATTTTGTGCAGCCATTAAGGGCGTGTGATGCTGTCTCGCTTGGATGATTGCAGAGTTTGCACGACTTGGTGTAGGTGTTGGGGTAATACAGATGTAACAAACTTTCAACTTCGAGGATTTGGAGACGACCACGGGTGGCGAACGAACGTAATTTGTCGTCTAACTTGTGATTGTTAAGATGCTCTGAAGACAGAATATGATTTATGTCCTTCGACTCACGTATTATTCGGCCTTGTGAGGATTTTGATGTTAAGATGTCTGCTTGTTCTTTCAGTTCCTGTTCTTTGAGGATTTGACAAAACTTGAATGGTTCCTTGATGGTTATTGAGACATCCTCATCAATCTTGAGTTGGTAGGCGTAATAATTGGCGATCTTGAGAAGAATGATGTTATTTCTTGCACATAATTCATTCAGGAACACCCATTCTGATTTTGACCATTTGACATTTGTATTCTTGATGACCAGGTCTTTCCCATCCACCTCATAGCCACCAAACTGATGGTCTTCTTCCGTTGGTGTTGCCTTTCGCTTGTTCATGTGGAGATTTAATGATTTTCTGGATGCTTCCCTTACAATGGCATCGTCATTATTCAGGAGGGATAGAAAGAATGACATATATTTTGCGTAATATGTTATTCTGGGGTTTGATATGCCAACTCCTCCACTGGCTGTAGGGCTGAAAAAGTATGATCGCGTTGATGATGTATTCAATCCCAGCCACGAACGGGCGTGGTTCACGATTGTATCCTCTAGGTGGTCGAGAGCTTTCTCAGTGAACATGAGATTCGAAAAGTAGAAGTTTAGTTTGGAAAGGCACATCACGTTTATGGCAGATATTTTGGCCGAGGATGGTAGTTGCGATGTGTCGATACTTCGTACAGTGTCGTCAAACCCCTCAATGAGGGATGCTATTTGTGATTCGTTACTGGTGTTTCTGATATTAATGTCATGACCAAGGTACGTGTACGACTGTTCATTCGTGTACATAGGTATGGGGGCACCTTGAACGTTTAGCGAAATTTGTCCGATTTTAGAGTCCTTTTTCCAGCTGTTTCCTGTACGTTGGCCATGGAGTATGGCACATTTCCTATGCTTCACTTGCATACAAGCAGTGTTCATGAATGCTTCAGTTTTCTTTACAATTGACTGAATTTCAGTTTCTTCATAAGCACAGATAGTAACATCATCAACATATCCCTGGACAGGGGTTACGTTTTTCCTTGTCAAGTCTTGGGCGATGTAGGGGTGTTCGATCCATCGTAACCATTTGTCGATACCTTGTTCGAATACTATGACTGACCAAGGGCAGCCCTGGATAACTCCTTTCATACGTTGAATGGTATTAGTTATTCCCCCGGCTGATTTAACTTGAAACGTGGACCCATTATAAATGTCCTGTGTTAATTTGATGTACTCATCGGGATATCCACATTCACGGAGTTGGTCAATCATGAATGAGTGCTCGATACTTCCAAATGCATCTTTGATATCAATGAAACCCAAGAACAACTTTGAGCTCGAGTGTAAGAAAGTGCTCACTGTAGCTTTAAGACAATAAACATGTTCCTGGAGGCCATTTCTTGGTATTGATCCTTTCTGGCTGGGTGATAATCGGCCAGTTTCCACTATCCAGTCAAGAACTCGTGACTGAATCACTTTCATAAACAGCTTGTATGACGACTGTAGTAGTGAGATGGGCCGCCAGTCGTCAATTATATTTGGGTTACCGTTCTTTTTTTGAACGAGGGTGATAATCCCGTGTTTCCACTCTGGTGGTATGCGACAGTGAGTCAGGCATATATTGAATATAGCCGTGAGCACGGGGACAAGTTTCCTCAGTGACTGCTTCAGTGTGCTGTAGGTCACACCATCTGCACCTGGTGACCTGTTTGTTGGTAAATGTTTGACAGCATGTGTAACCTCTTCGGTAGTAATTAGGTTAACAGGTGGAATCCATTGTGGTGGGGGTGTTATATTTTCAGGCCATGGATATAATGTATAGGCTGCTGGATTGTATGTTGATGTGCATATGGCCTTGACGTGATTCTCGACCAGCTCAGGATCGATAGTGCATGGTCTGCTAATTACCTGACGACCGCTATTTTTGACAATATCGATGGCTATAGATAGATAGATAGATAGATAGATAGATAGCTAGATAGCTAGATAGCTAGATAGATAGATAGATAGATAGATAGATAGATAGCTAGATAGATAGCTAGATAATCTGTAGATAGATAGATAGATAGATAGATAGATAGATAGATAGATAGATAGATAGATAGATAGATAGATAGATAGATAGATAGATAGATAGATATACACGCATTAAGATATATATTTACTTGCATGCTCAATGCACACCTAGGGAAACACGCGTTCACGAAATCACCCATATCCACATAAGTATCACTTATTCTATTTATTCTATGTTCAAGCAGACTTTATACATGTATAGAGACATTTGAAGATGTTGTGTAGAAGTGGCCACGAGCCGCTGATCTCAACGGTTCCATGTAGGAATCCAATACTAGCACTCTGATCACAATGATGCTGGTTGTGTGAAGTGTTGAATGTAGGAAGATTGGCAGGGCTGATATTCTATGTATATCCTATGTGGTGTATGCTGAGCTGGTGCTGGTGTTTGTGCTGAGTGTATCCACAGGGAAAGACACCAATGTCCAGACAGTCATTCCCTAATGGTAGTTGAGCAGTCAACTTTGTGCGCTGATCATTGTTGTTGTCCCTGACGTTGGTGAGCTACAGATTGTGTCAGACATCCTAACTCACCTGTAACTTTTGTATATTTCATCCAGAAGGTTCTGGCCTTGGAGGGTCATTTATGGCTGGGGCGGCTGTAGGAGGAGGTGAGTGTTGATTGTTGACAGTTGTCATTGTCATTGTTAGAGATAGGGAAAGGACAGAGAAACGGGGGCTAACGCAAGAGATGTGTGAAGATATTAAGAGAAATGAGCATAAAAAAGACATACAAAATTAATACATGAAAGATAGAGAGAAGAAGGGAGATAAGAGAACTTGAATAAGGGGCAGAGGAATAAATGATAGAGATAAACCAAGTTAGATAAAGAGTACAAAGGATAAGAGAGAAATCAATAAGATAGAGATAATAGTCCAGAGAGATCACTGGGACAGAGATAAGATAATTATAGAAAAAACAGTAAAACAGTATAAACTGTTGCACTATGAGAGAAGTGGGGGGGGGGGGTAATGTGGGCCGAGAATGACAGGAAAAAAGGAGATAGAGAGAGAGAGAGACAGAGAGAGTTTGGGGGACTGAAACAAGGATGGAGAGAAAACGGCTTGTTTGTCCGTCCGTATACGTGCGTGTATGTAAGTGTGTGTTTGTGGGCGGGGGGGGGGGGGGGTGAAGAGATTGTGTAGAGAGAATGCTGAGGTCACTGTAACCCAGATATAAAAACTGTATATGTTGTATATTTACAGACAGGTTACGAGTCAAGGCTACCAGAGAGGCAGATAGTCACAATTGTTGGTGCTTAAATTCTCATATTATGTATGACAGAGGTGACTTTTGACCCGGGTCATCATATGACCTCAGTATTGGTATAATTTATGTTGTACCCGTCAGGGGTCGATACCGGGTCTGGCTGATTCACAGACAGGAGAGGACAGAGGGTGATGGTCAGATAAACTTATACGTGAAACATGAGAGGGGAAATCTTGGTAGAGAACAGCCCAGGGTAAATTATGTGTGTAACACAGAGACAAAGGGAGGGGATTGGGGTGTATTAAGAAGTGTCAAGTACAGGATAGCTGTGAGGTCATGATAGAGATGGCAGAGGCTGAAAGGGTGCGGGTGGAAAGTTATGTGATTGGTGGAAAGAAACTGATGTCTCCCTCAATAAATTGTCTCTTGTGTGTTAGTGAAGAAATTATGGTCTGTTTGTCTGTCTGTGTGGCACTGTGTGTGTTTGTTTTACCTGCTTGGACACACACGAATTCGCAGGCATCAATTTTTTTTATTTTCTTGTTGTCATGTGAACGTGTCCTTCCATTTCTCTACATTCTCTTTGTCAGGATTAGGATTTGAATTGCCGTGCTAGGTCACGCATTGTTTATTACATGGCATCATTGATTTTAGCCAGTGCAAACGTCCTTGAACTATTCCCGTGGACAGTTTGTTTTTGTAACGCTTTTCTTAGAGATGGAAAGAAAGTGGGTCAGGATAGAACGAATGGATAAATTAACAGTGACGATGCAGTTTTCGACCCCGTGGTTTGGGTGTACCTTAACAGGGAAAGACGGGGCGAATAAGGAGTGAAGAAATTCGTACATAAAACGTTTAGGGTGTAGAGACTTTGCGAAAGGTTTTGACATCCTAGGTCTGACTTTGTCTGTTACTATTAATAGAATCTATTGGCGCTGCGAGCGGAGCTCGAAGTGGATGCACCAATCAAATTTGAGCAGTCACGTGAGTTGCAGAAGATAAGCGGGAGCATCTTTATGCTACCTCACTTCCATGTAGATCTTCCAGCTACGAGGGTTGTCGGCTAATACGGTTCAGCCAGAGAGAACCAACAGACTGTTAAGTCATGTCTATGTCCTGGATAGACAATGAAAATAATCCACAGCTATTTTCTCCAGTTCCCTGAAATCGTTTCAGGGAACCAATCGTAAGTTTCATCAAAATGATTCGAGATGATGTGAATCTGACCCTAACTTTCCAGTAGAAGTGCGACCAAAGGGATGCAAGACCATAAAGTTTTACTTGCAATTAAGATCTAGAAAGAGTGACTGATATACACATTTGTAAATTGTAATTGATGTGTCTGGATGAGGCTGGGGATTGCCAGCCCATCCTAGAACAGATCTAGATTAGATCTATCTTAACTACGTCAGTGTGTCTTGACGGTTTGATCCTTTATAAGCAGTTAAATGAGTTAATATTGTCGTCTGAGACATAAGGATATTATTTGTGAAGTAGTAGGCAGTCTATATTTCTGAAGATGAATAATTACTAAGTAAACTGTGTATGAATCAGAATGATATAGAGTTTCAAATCTCTTAAGGATCTAGAGGAGATTTATAGTTATGTATTTTAGTATTTTCATTTGATGCTGCAATGTTGTCTTTTAATATGTAAACGATAGACGAAATTGTTAGGAATTTTAAGTAATAAATTTGTGGCCCTGCAAGGTCCTTGATATAACCTACTCGAAATTGTTATTAGTGTATGTGGCATGGTATGGCAGAGTAATTTCTAAAACCTCTCGATATTTATTAAAAATGCAGTCGAACACGTAAATTTATAATTAACCATCCCCGTAAAACACGAGCACAGTAATCCCCATCTGTAACACCCTTCTTTGAACTCGTAACACTCGAGGACCCAGCTCGTAACACTGGAGAGGGACCCTTAAAAGAACTTTAATAACGCCATGCCACTTAGTTAGATTATTTTAAAACCTATTGTATTTTTTTTTATTCCATCATTTAATATTGTACTCTTGTAATATTATGTTTTCAGGTCCTTTTTATTATTGACTTTAGACAATTTGTATTAATCTAATATTTTGTATTTCAATTTCATATGGTGAACATCCCAACATCCCATTGACCCGTGGATACCGGCGAGGGAACCCTTTCATCATCCAGTTTTACCTCAGACAGAAATACAGTTTTGGGCTTGGAGCTATGGATTGAGGATATTTAACATCTGAATTCCTCAAAAATAAAGATAAGTGATCCATCTATCTAACAGTCTTGGGGAGGGCGACGTACTTTCCGCTCTGTGTGTGTGTTCCAGGCCATTTTACTATTTACTATATGTTTAGTTTAAGTGCGGGAGGTTGGTTGGGATCATAGGTTAGCATATCTTCTTTGCCATTACGAAGGATATTGGAGGCCTTGGTGGCTATGTAAAATAACTCGGGGGGATTTGCTTCTCTGTGAATAGTTCTATTAGGGATCCATTATTCGTATAGATTGTGGCGTTTTTCTTACTTCCTCACTTTTCTTTAGGAAGATGTCTCTCCTGTTTTCTTCTTAAACTATCTGTAATATAAGTTAGGACTTGTAGGGTCTGTTTTCGTTCGTTTTACTTGTCAGTATAGCGTCCTGTTTTTTGTATTTCTTTTTGCTTATAAACTTTAAACTACTATAATAACATTGATATGTTTACAATATATGCCTGAGGTGTTTCACGTGCTAAAACCACGTTGAATTGTAATCTGGTATTGACATATGTGAGAGAGGAATATAATAATTTTTGGTTCACGTGACAATTTCACGTTGAAGATAGATCTAGAGAGAATAATTTTGCAGTGGTAACAGAAGACACTGCGTGTGCGTGTTTTGAGAAGAGAGAGAATTTTGAGAGTGTTTTGAGAACACAGAGATATTTCAAATTTGTCGTGTTGAGAGAGAGATATAGTTTTGATTCATCGCATTGAGAGAGCGATTCGTTTTTTTGACAGTGATAACAGAGGACACTGGTTCGTCGCGTTGAGAGAGACGTAAATTTTGAGAGTGATCACTCGAGACATTAATTTATCGCAGTAAAGGCGATATAATATAGTATTTTATTGCAGTGGGAGCAACGGATAGACGGCACTGCCTTACTAGAATTTATATTGAGAGAGAGAGAGATAAAGTTTTTGCAGTTTAAGTGATACTGCTTGTAATTTTCAGAGAGAGATAAAGTGTTTGCAGTTTAAGTGATACTGCCTATAATTTTGAGAGAGAGACATAGAACGTTCTTTTCGCGAAGCAGTGCTAACATAAGACACTGAGTTAATATTAACAGTCAATAACTGTTCATATAATATAATTGATACCGCGATATACCTTAATAGTAGGTAAATACTTACTATTTACAGACTTTAACATATCATGGCTGAGTTTCTTAAATATTTAGAATCTGCCAAAGTTCTGGGCATACCAGAGGAAGAACGCGCCGCGTGGTGCGAACGACATGTAGAACAAGACCGAGAGCGCGAGGATCGAAAAGAAGCAAGAGAAAGAGAAAGAGAAAAAGAAGAAAGAGAAAGAGAAAAAGAAGTAGAAAGAGAAAAGGAAAGACAGCATGAACTCGCAATGAAAAAGTTAGAGCAACAATCGCTTGTAACACCCACTACTGCCACCAATTCTTATGCTACTAAACCAAAACTACCACCATTTAATGAAAAACTCGACCGGATCGACGCATATTTACATCGGTTCGAGTTACACGCTAAATGCGTCGGATGGCAGCAGGCGATGTACAGTTCATGCCTGTCCAATTTATTAACAGGTAAGGCTTTAGAGGTATTTCACAGCCTTAAAGTAGAAGATGCCAACGATTATGACAAGCTTAAAACAGCACTGCTTAAGCGATTCCAGCATACCGAGGATGGCTTCCATCAAAGATTTCGCTCATGTAAACCTGAGCCATCTGAAAATTTCTCAACTTATGTCAATCGGTTGAAACATTATTTAGATCGCTGGATTGAGCTCGCGAACGTAACTACCGGAAATTATTCCCAACTTTACGATTTGGTCTTAAAGGACCAAATCTATACCGCATGTCATTCCGATTTAGTCGCCCACCTTAAAGAGAGGGCTCCGACATCCTCTGAAGAAATCACATCGTGCGCCGAACGATACGCGTCCGCCCACCCAAATCGTCCTTTGGCAAAGCCTTCAACTACAACACCGTGTTATGCCAACGTAGGCAAAGGAGCGCCAACCGGACACGATCGTTCAAGGCCGACTCGTCGTCAGGCCCCAAATTCACGCTTTCAATCAGAGCCGCCTTTTTGTAGACAGAGAGATTTTCCGAATCGAGGTAATGTATCCCCGCGTCGAGGATACCAGAGTTATTCTTTTTACGAGCCTCGCCCATATTATCGTGGCAACTATCCAGGCCAACAATATAACCGGCCTCAGGGACCGCCGCGACGAGTGCATTTTGATGATAATCATAATTATAATAGACCGCAGAGTCTTCCCTATCGTGGAAACGATCCTAATCGTACTATATGTTATAAGTGTAATAGGGTAGGCCACATACAGAGATTTTGTAACGTGAAATTGGAATCCGCAAATGCCTGCTCGGTTAAACCTACACTTTATGAGACTGACGGTCATTCTGAATCTTCATGACAATCAAAGACTATTCCAGTCATGTCCGCCCTACATGAACTGGGTGAATTAACATTTTACCAGGGCCGCGTGAACGCGATTCGCGCTTCTGTTCTACGTGACTCCGGATGCACGACTATCGGCGTTCGACAGTCACTAGTCCGTCCAACACAATTTTTGGACAAGGAGGTAACTTGTATTACTTTTGGCGGATCTGTAGAGCGATTCCGTCTTGCAGAAGTTTATATTGATACACCTTTTCTCACAGGTACTGTTACTGCATGTGTACTACCTAATCCGGTGGCTGATATAATCATAGGTAATGTACCTCAAGTAAATAAGTTTCCTATCGGTAACTTGGAAATTTGGACTCAGGATGAGAGTGTTGCTTGTGCGACAACACGCCTACAATCGAGTCGACGAGCAGACAGTCCATTGAGTAATCCTACTATTGAAGTGAACATAACGTCTAGTGCATTTCATGATGAGCAACATTCAGATCCCACATTGAAACATTTCTTTGCTAAGGTTGATCCTACCGCACCGGATACCTCTAAGTTTGTTATTAAAGATGACTTATTATATCGTAATTTTCAGAATAAGCGAGAAACCGTTATGCAACTTGTAGTACCGAGATCTTTTCGTCGCGACATTATTCGTCTCGCGCATGACACTTCCTTGGCAGGTCACCAGGGAAAGGCCAGAACTAAGTCTCGAATACTATCGCAATTTTTTTGGCCCAGTATTTACGCAGATGTAAACCGGTTTGTATCAACATGTGACGTATGTCAGAGACGTACTCCTAAAGGAAGAGCATCGCGAGCTCCTCTGCAGGAGATGCCAATGGTATCCAGACCATTTGAACGCGTTGCCGTAGATATAGTTGGTCCCCTACACAAGTCAGACAGAGGACATCGTTTTATACTTTCTGTCATTGACTACGCAACCCGTTGGCCAGAGGCCATTCCGCTAAAAGACATTTCAGCTGATCATATCGCTGAAGCTCTTATTACTGTTTTTTCGCGTCTTGGGTTTCCAGTTGAAATTTTATCGGACAGAGGTCCACAGTTTACCTCTGAGCTTTTTAAGAAAGTCTTGGAGTTGATCGGGATTAAACAAAGATTGACATCTCCATACCACCCACAGTCTAATGGCTGCTGTGAGCGTTGGAATGCTACCATGAAAAGTATGCTTGCACGAGTTTCCGCCGACAAACCGAGTGATTGGGATCGACAACTCCCCGCTATTCTTTTTGCATACCGAGAACTACCGAACGCATCGACGGGTTTTTCTCCCTTCGAATTATTGTATGGTCGTAAGCCGCGTGGTCCAATGGCCATACTCCATGATTTATTCGCCGGATCAGACACCGACGACAATGATACGCAGTCTGCATATCAATACGTTGTAGACTTGCGCCAGCGAATACTTAACGCATGTCAGCTCGCACAAAAATCTTCAGCTGCGCATGCTAGTCTTTATAAACAATATCGTGATCAAGGTAGCCGATTGCGAACCTTGACCGTCGGAGACCAAACTCTTGTTCTCCTTCCGGAAACGAAAAATAAACTCCTTCTTACATGGAAGGGACCTTTTAAAGTTCTAAAGAGACTTTCTCCAGTAAATTATCTTGTCAAAATTCGAGGACAGGACAAAGTCTTCCATATAAATATGTTAAAGCGGTACCTGTCCGACGATGATAATCGGCAGAATAATCGCCGAAATGTGGTTGCTCAGGCCAATGCGGCCTTAGTTTCAGTTGACGATGATGATCCTATCAAGATAGAGAATTCAATACCCGCACTTCGATCTTCTGAAAACACTTCGGATGTGAATATAAATCCAGATTTATCTGAATCGCAAAGACAAGATTTAACAGATTTGCTTAACGAGTTTACTACTGTCTTTACTGATCTACCAGGTAATACTTCTTTGGTACAGCATGTTATAAGATTAAAGACGGATATACCCGTCTTTGTGAAACCATATCCGCGTCCGCTGCACGCACAAGAGACTATAATAACCGAGGTACGTAACATGTTTCACCTGGGAGTGATAGAGCGATCGACGAGTCCATATAACTCACCCATCGTCTTAGTGAAAAAAAAAGATGATACAGTGCGTTTTTGTATTGACTATCGTAAACTTAATGAGGTTACGATATATGACGCTGAACCGATTCCCAACCAGGAGAATCTTTTTGCTCAGTTAGCGAGGGCAACGATTTTTTCTAAAATTGATCTTTCCAAAGGTTATTGGCAAATTCCGCTTGATGAGAATAGCAAGCAATATACCGCTTTTCAGACTCCGTTGGGTCTTATGCAGTGGCGCTATATGCCTTTCGGGTTAGTTACAGCCCCTGCTACTTTCGCCCGTATGATGACAATATTGCTCCAGGGTATGAATTCCGTATTGTCGTATTTTGACGACATTTGTATTTATGAAACCGATTGGTCGGGCCACCTCGCAGCCCTACGACAAGTTTTTATTGCTCTTCGTCGAGCTGGCCTTGCGGCGAAACCCAGTAAGGTATTTTTAGGATATAATGAAATTAATTTTCTGGGCCATACAATTGCCCACGGCGTTCAGACTCCTGATGACAAGAAGATAACTACCATCTTAAAGCTCCAACCTCCTCGAACTAAGAAAGAAGTTCGTAGTTTATTGGGCTTTCTTAACTATTATAGGAAATTCATTCCAAATTTTTCTTCGCTTACAGCTCCGTTATCGGACCTCACAAGAAAGAATTTTCCTAATAAAGTGAAATGGACAACCGAATGTGCTGATACACTTCGTACCGTTCAACAATTGTTTTCCACTTCCCCCATTCTCATACTTCCAGACATAAACCAAATATTTATTGTCCGCACTGATGCGTCGGACAAGGGATTGGGAGCTGTGTTATTACAGGAACGAGACGATACTTTGCGGCCATGTCTATACGCCAGCCGCAAGTTGCTGGATAGGGAATGCCGCTATGCAATTATCGAGCGAGAGTGCCTCGCTATCATTTTTGCTGTAAACGCATTTTCGAGATATCTACTCATGTCTGAATTTATAATTGAAACGGACCATCGTCCGTTGTTATTCTTAAAGACTAACAGGGCTAAAAATGCTCGATTAACGAGGTGGAGTCTTGCACTCCAGGAATACCGGTTTGTTATCCGGTCTATCCCGGGCGGTGACAATTCCCAAGCTGATATTTTGTCACGTCTCATTTAATTTCCTATTAAAGAGTGTTGTGTCTTGTATTGGGGTTGGATAGTGCTTGTCCCCCTCAATTCTAGACGGTGGATGGATTCACATTTATCTTGTTCATTACTTTATGAACCAGTTTTACAATCCTTTTTTTTGTGAATATCCTTTTTCCACCAGCGTCATTCCTGACTGTGACCTGAACTTCTGGCAAACCTGACGCCCTTGTCAGCGGGTCAATGAGATAGAGACATGGCAAACCAAGCTACCAGAGCTACTGCTGCCATTGGATACCACAGTATTTTAATTAACAATATATTGTGTGTGAATGTGTATATAAGCAGCAATTGTGTGTGTTGACTATATAATTATAAGCCTATTCCTTCAGTAAGGCTTCATTATTTGATAATAGTTATACTTTAATCCAGCAGTATACAGTGATATACTCATTATTATTAGAGATGTTTCTAAGAATTTTGATTGTATGCAGTAAAAATGTTTAAATAGAATAAATTCTATAGAACGTGGCATCAATAATTGTATGCTTTTTGTCCATCCAATATGCACGTTCTTAGTTAGATTTTTCTTCTCAAGCTTAAGTCTCATCTTTCTACAGTACTACTTAAGCCCCTACCACAATAACTTGGAGATTTCTTGGATCTTATCGTGTAAATTTTATTTAAAATTTTCACTGGGGTGGGGGATATGTCAGGATTAGGATTTGAATTGCCGTGCTAGGTCACGCATTGTTTATTACATGGCATCATTGATTTTAGCCAGTGCAAACGTCCTTGAACTATTCCCGTGGACAGTTTGTTTTTGTAACGCTTTTCTTAGAGATGGAAAGAAAGTGGGTCAGGATAGAACGAATGGATAAATTAACAGTGACGATGCAGTTTTCGACCCCGTGGTTTGGGTGTACCTTAACAGGGAAAGACGGGGCGAATAAGGAGTGAAGAAATTCGTACATAAAACGTTTAGGGTGTAGAGACTTTGCGAAAGGTTTTGACATCCTAGGTCTGACTTTGTCTGTTACTATTAATAGAATCTATTGGCGCTGCGAGCGGAGCTCGAAGTGGATGCACCAATCAAATTTGAGCAGTCACGTGAGTTGCAGAAGATAAGCGGGAGCATCTTTATGCTACCTCACTTCCATGTAGATCTTCCAGCTACGAGGGTTGTCGGCTAATACGGTTCAGCCAGAGAGAACCAACAGACTGTTAAGTCATGTCTATGTCCTGGATAGACAATGAAAATAATCCACAGCTATTTTCTCCAGTTCCCTGAAATCGTTTCAGGGAACCAATCGTAAGTTTCATCAAAATGATTCGAGATGATGTGAATCTGACCCTAACTTTCCAGTAGAAGTGCGACCAAAGGGATGCAAGACCATAAAGTTTTACTTGCAATTAAGATCTAGAAAGAGTGACTGATATACACATTTGTAAATTGTAATTGATGTGTCTGGATGAGGCTGGGGATTGCCAGCCCATCCTAGAACAGATCTAGATTAGATCTATCTTAACTACGTCAGTGTGTCTTGACGGTTTGATCCTTTATAAGCAGTTAAATGAGTTAATATTGTCGTCTGAGACATAAGGATATTATTTGTGAAGTAGTAGGCAGTCTATATTTCTGAAGATGAATAATTACTAAGTAAACTGTGTATGAATCAGAATGATATAGAGTTTCAAATCTCTTAAGGATCTAGAGGAGATTTATAGTTATGTATTTTAGTATTTTCATTTGATGCTGCAATGTTGTCTTTTAATATGTAAACGATAGACGAAATTGTTAGGAATTTTAAGTAATAAATTTGTGGCCCTACAAGGTCCTTGATATAACCTACTCGAAATTGTTATTAGTGTATGTGGCATGGTATGGCAGAGTAATTTCTAAAACCTCTCGATATTTATTAAAAATGCAGTCGAACACGTAAATTTATAATTAACCATCCCCGTAAAACACGAGCACAGTAATCCCCATCTGTAACACCCTTCTTTGAAATCGTAACACTCGAGGACCCAGCTCGTAACACTCTTCTTTTTTTTTTCACTCTCTCTCTCTCACACACACACCTTCTCTCTTTCTCTCTCTCTAGTTGCCCTTTCCCACACACCCCTCTCTCTCTCTCTCCCCCGCCCTCTCACTTGCTTGATATCATTTCTTCCCCTTTCCTATTCCTTCTCTTTTTCTTCCTGTCTCTCTCTCTCTATCTTTCTCGCCCTCTCTCTATTTTCTTCTCTCTCTCTCTTCTTTCTCATTCTGTCACCTCATGCTCCTCCTCCTTTCTCTCTCTCTTTCTCTCTCTCTCTCTCTTGGTCTGCCCTTCTCTCTCCTTCTCTCTCTTCTATCTCCCCTCTCTCTCTCTCTCTTCCCCCGCCCCACTTACTTCCTGTTCCTCTTGTGTTCTCTCTCTTTCTTTCTTTTTTTTTCTCTCTGTCTTTCTCTCCCCCCTCCCCCCCCCCCCCGCAAGTGTCCATATCACAAACGATAAAGTAGTCTATGGGTCTGTCTGTACAAATGTTTGTGTACCAGTATGTTTGGATGTAAATTTTATGAATATTGGAAAGTATAATATAAAAATCTGTAGGTCTGGATATAACGTGTGTGTGTGTGTGTGCGCGCGAATGTATGATGTGCGCGTGTATGTATATGTGTATGTGTGGGTATACATGTCTGACCAGCAGAGTCTGCAGCGCTAGAGACACAAAGAACACTCAGGCCAATGCTGCCCTGGCCAAGGCTCTCATAGGATAACACAGACAGCTGTTTTAGTCAGACTGAGCAAATCTGACAATTTGACACAACCAAATATTTTCTCTTTCAATGTTCTCCCGTAGTTTACTCTGTCTTTGGATATTTTGCTAGGTTTTTTTTTTTTTAGCCTGCCTGTCTGTTTCTTTCTCTGTCTCTGTCTCTCTTTCTTTCTTTGCAGTTTATCTCTCTCTGTCCCTCTCTCTCTATCTCTTTGTTCCTTCTCTTCCCCCCACTCCATTCTCTCTGTCTCTCCCGCCCCGTCTCTAGGATTGCCAGAATGCCCGGAGTTGGCGCCTTAATTCCGACTTCGAGCCGGGAGTAGCCCGGACTTGGACGGGCCGCCGTAGTTATTGATATTAATTTGTTGCTGGCTCGACAAGAAAGATCGGCCGTCTCTTTCTTTGTTCAACTAAATCTAGAATCTAGACACTTTGCTGATCTCCTTTTTCTTGCATTGACGGTGGCCAAACCGCTTTTAATTGCTGTACACATGTAGCTGTTCAGAGGGGGGGGGGGGGGGGGGACACAGTTATCCTCCCTCATTACGGTTTTCACCGCGGAGTCGGACAATTTCATTCAGTCCCGTTGGTCGTTCGCTGGTTCATTTCTTCACCGAAATAGCTTTGTTATTGTCATTTTTTGTGGCTCCGAGTACACAATGATGAACGGAAAGTGCAAATAATCTAACCAGGACGGACGGGACTGTCAGTTTGTCAGAATGGTTTACGAAATGCAGCGACTTCCGTGCCAAGTGCAATAGGTCTATCGGTAGATCTAGAGTCTAGATGAGACTTTAGTAAGGAATGACGTCACGTTTCGAACCAAGAAATATCGAGTGTTTTGACCCACAGAGAAATTAGAGCAGATAAGAAAAAAAAACTTGGATATCACATATAGCCATTTTTAGGCAGTTTGTTTTTGAAAGAAAAAAGTCAATTTCTAATTAACTGAGCCCATTACAACCTTAGTTCTAACTCCCCTGCATCCAGCTGCCGTTTCAGTCTTGCTATGTCGGCGTGTAACGTGATAAACGTTTTAGTGATTCTTTTGTCCCGGTGCATTTCTTGCAAGCTGTGTTGTTGTTGTTGTTGTTGTCAGTGTTGTTGCTTGTTGAGTGGGAGGGGGCGGAGGTTGCAGGAAGGAAAAGGTTGGTCCTCGACATCTACAGTTTCCAGGTGCCTGTGAGCACATTCAATGTGAAGCCATCAGTGACACGAGACACAAGCTGTAGATTCCACAGTTGCCTGAAGAAAGCAGAGAGGACAGAATTATGGTCGTGTCGCTACCCGTAGTTAAGCTTTGGTAGTGAAGATGACGTCTCCTTGATAGACTGGTCTCGATAAGTTGCTGCAGGGCACACAATTTAATTTCTACTTGGCAATTTCATGATAACCTGACAAACCCTGTTTGGTCTACTTGTTGAAAGTCTGGGAAACGAAAGCTTGAAGTCATTCAAATCATGCACCAACTGTGTTGACTCTACAAGTCCTTAGTATGAAAATGCAGCAAATGCGACAATATTGAGACATGATCGCTTACTTTAGTCACCAAGCAAAGGATAGATGTATGAATTCTTTTGGAGAACTAAGAAACACTCATACAATTGCATATCTACTATGAAACTAATGAAGTAAGTTTCAGGGCCTTTAGTCCGAATAGCCACGACGAAACTTTTAATGAGTGAATGTTGGATGTTGCTCTATTGTTGTTGGTTGCGAAAGTGCCCGCTTGACTGTTCGAACCTTAGGGTTCCCAGAAATGTCAGTCCACCATTGGACTCGTATAACGTGCATGCGTCCGGTTTCTTTCCAATGCTGAACAACAGTCAAGCAACACTATTGCAGGCCGCCATGATAATATGAATGTGAATATTGCACACTGAATTTTTCTTCAGCCACAGTTTTCAATCTTTTCATAAACATGTTTACAACGCTTTGATTTACTCATTTATTTTTTTTTGTTCTGTATCTTTGTTTGTTGTTTTTTTTTTCTTCTATCTTTTCCCCATGTAATGTTTATGTTTCCTTTATGGTCTCATTTTTTAAATTGTTTGTTCTGTTGTGTTTTTTTCGTCCTTTTTACAGTTTTTGTTTTTGGCAGACATGCATAAAAGTCCTGAATTAAAGACAAAATATCCAACCGTGTATATGTGAGGGGGGTTATCTAATGATAGAGAGAATAAGAGAGAAAAGAGTAGGTCGTTTTAATTAATGTGATAGTAGTGAGAGGGCGAGGCAGACTAATTTAGTGTAATTTGGGGGGGGGGGGGGGAGGAAAAGGTTGGATCTCTGTGTGTGTGTGTGTGAGTCTGACAGTGGGATGTGTGTGACAATGAGTATGTGAGTTAGTTTGACAGTGTGTATGTGTGTGTGTCTGTGTGTCTGACAGTGTAAGACAGGAGTATGTCAGGACCAGGGTTTTTCCTCTCATGTGTCCACTAGCCCTATGTGACCGCTGTGGGTCAGCCGGGTCAACTCTAGTCATACATGTGTTAATGAGTCGTCTGTCCCCTCCTACACCACCCCAGCCCACCTAATTAACTGTGACGTATACATATCTGATCATATACTTGATTAGTCATATCAAATTATAATTTCATATTAAATTAACACCAATCAGAAATATTCCTAGTGTATGCCATGGTCAGACACCAGTTACAAGAGTATTGCAGATTTGTTGGACTTGTTAATGAGAAAACTGTCACACTATAGATAATCACCTGCCGTAGTAAACTGTTACATTTTGTCAAGTTTTTACCATGGAAATTGTTGTATTTCCTCTGACTTGTAATCTTTCTCCATGGTGAAGATATATATATATATTTTTTTTGCATTGATTGCTGTGACGATACATTTTGTGGGAGGAAGAAATTTGGATGAAAATTAGAATGAAATTAGGAGAGCTCTTCGTGTGTCCAGGTAACACTGTATGAATTGTAGACATGTGATCACAGTGATTGTAAGATTTGCTTCAACCTTTCCCATCCACTGAGCGAAGAGCGAAGGCGTCTCCCAGTTACAACTAACGTTTGCACAGTTATCTCCCTTTAAGCAGTTGTGTGCCCCATACAATGGTTGTTCTCTACCTCCTCTAGTGACATAATATTACGACTTTGCGATATGCAGGCTACTCGCACTGGTTTAATAAGGTTCTAAGCAATCTCGAGTGATCACTAGCCCACTGTTGCCACTAATTAAATTCATGATTTCCTCTTTAATGTGTATCCTTGAGAATGAATTATTATATACTTCTTTACATAGCTCAAGAAATATTCCGTCTATACAAATTCAAATGATAACTTGTATTGATGATGAAGTTATGACTTATTAATTGACTATTATTATGTCGTCTCGAGAAATTGCTAATCTCTGCAATCACTGCCATATCTTTTTAGCCACTGAGATTCTGTTGTAGAAGGATTAGAATATTTTGTAATGTCGCTATTTTGTTGTGCTATTCTGTATGTAAAAAACCTCAAATGAAGGCAGTGCTGTTTTAAGTTGAACAGTTTTGGATGGCCATAAATCGTCATTCCTCGCTGATCAGTCAACGTCACACCATTATGTACCGGTTACTCGAACCAAGACATCAGCCTTGCTGCAAGATGTAATGAAGAAAGTTCTGCCCTGAGATTTGGATATGCTGGAAACCGTGTAATCTCTTATTAAATTGACACTATCGATGTATTGTGATTCTTACCAATGACTGTTTCCTGATGGTGTAGAGTAATTCAAATGATTACCATGAGAATTCATATTTGTGATGCTATGTCAGCGCTCTTGCTGATCTTATGATGTGGAATATGTTTGTTAGAGACCACTGATGATTCTTTCACCATTTCAGATCTTATATATTTAACACAATGCCATAATCTACTATCGTGGGTCATATTGACCCACATTGGTGCTTTTAATTCTTTAATAAATCAATCACGTGGACCTGATGACTGAAATTTGATGTATTCGCCTAACATGTCATGAGTTCAAAGGTCATCGGGTCATTTGCGGGCATAAGTCAACAAAGTGACTAACAATAACAACGATCATGTTGATGGCACTGTATAATAATAATAGTTCGTCCATCAGGTATGATGATGACCTTAACAACACCAGAGGAATAAATCTTCTTCTCTGAGCTCTCGAATGGAACGAGGAATGTTGGGGCCCCAAAAAGACGTTACAAAGACACTCTCAAGCAATCACTGAAGGCCTTTGCCATTGATGTGAGTGAGTGGGAAAAGCTCTCGCTTGATCGTGCAAATTGGAGGGCGGCCCTTACCAGAGGCAGCAAAGCATGGGAAGCTGACAGAGTCCAGCAGGCTATCAAAAAAAGAGAACGGCGCAAGAAAAGGCCCAGTGGTACTGAACCAACGGAGCACTCTTGTCATTTATGCGGAAGGGTCTGCAGGGCAAAAATAGGACTTATCAGTCACATGAGAAGCTATAAGTCATGAAAGAACAGTCTTTCCATTCTGTCCTCTGTGTCCTTTATTCTCTTTATTGTCCATGTGTTGAAATTCTCAACAATTTCTGTTCTTTATTCCTCTGGTGTTGTTAAGCTCATCATCATACCTGATGGACGAACTATTATTATTTCAATCCAAGCCTCTCTCTGACTGTTTTTATGATGTTTCAATACGATGTTTATCTGGAGGTTTTTTTCCCTTTCTTTAACAATAAAAAAAAGTAAAAAGCGTCCCTGTTTCTCAGAAATGATAGCCCCTACTGGGGTCAATCATTCCTTGAAAGGTGCATTGTTTGGTTACAAACTCTGTCTTATATTATCGTATCTTCTTCTGATGTTGGAACTAGGTAGAATTCTTTTCTTTTAAATGTAGCTTAGTTGATCAGCTGACTTTTTTTTTAGGTACTTGCGTGCGTTTTTATGGGGGCAGGGGGGTAGAAGGGGTTTGCAACAGCGCAATGCCTAATTCTTATTATATAGTCCAATTCTGGGGATGATGTGGGGGGGGGGGGGGGATTAAAGGTTGGTTTCGTTTGAATTCATTAATAATAAGGAGATAAACTGTGTCAGTGCGCGAGGTGAACTGAGCCAAATTATTCCGTCTTGATATGGAAATTACGTTAGTAAGTTGAATAGTTTTATATTGATCAAGAACTTAATATGCTCGCAACTTTTTTTTTTAACAATAATCTTGTTATCCCCCTTGTTGAAAATTTCAAATTGCCTACGTCTATTTGGGCCTATTGGTGCAGCTAGACCCGATGCTCAATATAGGTCCAGACTAATTTATACTTAATCGTTACACATCGACTGGCCCACTCACCCAGCAATATGACCAATCTATGACCTATTTTCCACATGAGCACGCTGTCCCCCATTGAACCTGATCGGGTCATGCACTAGTCACACGTGGCTGCCGTAAGTTCAGAGCAGTTTTGTTATTAACTTATAAATGACTTTTTGTTATTGATTGGCACGCTTTCGTCGTCACATATGGTATAGGTATAATAGCTATGAAGCGAGACATTAAAAGCTTAAGGCTGGAGTAAGTCGTAAACTACAAAGTTCATAGAGATAAAAACAGGTGAGTTTACAAAATGATTTGACCAATCTGTGCCCTTATAAGTGTTCTAGTCGACTTTTCTGATGTCAGCAAGGAGTTACAACATGTTTTCTTTGGAAAAGTTAGCGTGATATGGACCCAGTACAAATGCCACAGTAAAGGTAAAGATGTAAAAAAAAATACGCCCAAATCGTCACTCCGTGTTAAATTTAATTCAGATTAGGAGGTTTATTTCTCTTATTTCTCTCTCCCTAGTAATCTGAATTCAGTGAAGTGAAACTCGTGTGCGAGCCCACTCCTTCCACCCTGAATAACATACTCAGAGTCATTGGAAAGCGACACGGTAGGGTTTTATCATCTTACTATAATTGAGCTAGAGTTTGAACCTGTAGGGAACTAAAACGTCGCGACTACGCCATCAAAAATTATGAAACAATTTTTCACGAAGAGTTACGTGGACACATTCATTTCGAACAAAAGTCAGTCTTTTTTTTTTATTGTATTAAAATGTTTTGAGCCGGAAAAACAGAGACACATTTTCGACGAGTACCAGTAGGATCAAAAAGTGTGATCGAAATTTCCACTCGGTGCCTGCATCGCCCCGCCTTCCTTCTTCGCCTTTCCTGAAGTTTCTTCACATATTGTTGGTCGAACATCAACTTTAAACATCACATCCATGTATTTTGTCAGGATCCGTAGTGTGAAAATAAGTTTATTAGCATGTGCACTGAATATAAGTTCCGTTATTAACGTGACCTAGATCTAGATCTTGATCTAGAGTTGGGCCAAAGACGATTTTTCGGAAGTTGAAAGTGTAGATTGTAGTCTATCCAAATCTAGATCTAGTTCGGAAACATCTATTTTTTCTACAATACACCTGCAGGTTCTTCTTTGTAGATTTGTTTCCATGTTCGTATAGCTTTTTCTTTTGTATCTTTTTGTATTCTTTTTATAGTGGTCAAAATAGCACCACGGTTGTTTTTGTATGCTACAGTATGCACCAAGTTTGTTTGCGTAATACCACCCATAGAGTCGCGTACTGCACCCAATATTTTTGCAACTATGGGTTTTGCCGCAGCATTTTCCACTGCGGTACAATAGAGTGTTCCTTTTTTCGGGAACGACATTCTTCCTTTTGTAAAAATACTCACACATAGAGGTTGTCTAGAAATATTGGCAGGTAATCCATGAGCTGTAGGTGTGTTTTTTCTTAGTTTCCAAATATATATCTACTGTAAATACGTCGGACAATAGATTGCTTTCGTATGCATTTTATTTATTCTAGTAGAGGATGCTCTGTGGTTGTTTGAGTCAGTGGCGCCCAAAACCCTTACTACTGAAACAGAATAAGGATGAGGTATAGTATAACTGTGTCTATATTATGAAGAGAAACACACCTGAATTCAAGTTGAATTTATACCAGAACTAAAACCAGTTCTTCACTTGTCCGTCTGTATAGATCAAACCCTCAAATTTCCCCGCAACCCAATGCACCAATTCAACTGCCCCTTTCATTTACTCCATTAATTAAGGCCTACTAAGCTCCCACCCCTTCCCCCTCCGGCAGCACCTGCCAACCTTGAACGTCATTCGTTTGGATAGTAACAAAATATTGGTCTTCCCCAACGGGCCTAAGTATGGGCATTGCGTGTGTATGTTTGTGTATGTATGTATGTGGGTGCACGCGCGTGTGTCTGTCTTTATTCGTCCATTGAGTCGATGGGAACCATTGGCCATCCCATGTTTGTTGTGCGGGACTATGTGAAACGGCGGGTGTGCATATGACTGACAAGACGAGATCTGTACACGGAAGATACGGTGTTTCTTGCTTTCCTGGCATTTTTCCTTTATTCCACTGCGGGGGCTCTGGCAGTCTCTCATGTCTTAGAACACTCGTCCCGGTACTCTGAACAGCGTCAGGCTAGTTGATGGTATTAATTAGACTTGTCTGAACTACCGTGCCTGTCTGAATTCTTGTCTCAATCAGACAAAAAAAGAAACCGCCGCCCCGCCCCCCCCCCCCTCAAAACCCTTCGACATGGTGGGGGGGGGGGGGGTTAAGAGCAGTCACGACTTTCGCAGAAATAATGTGAAATGGAACACATAAAAGTGTTTGAAAAGTGTTTTGACGTATCTGATCATTTGCACTTTCCGACGCCAGCTGTCTGTTATATTTTTGAATTTTTTTCATGGGCGCAGAGGTCGTCACAAGACAGATGGGGGAGTGAAGAGCTCCATGTTTGTTTGGTTCAAGTCACGAGTCCTCTCTCTTAGGAAAAGTTTTCAGAGACGATGATATTCTGTAACATCTGTGAACATTGAACTGTCAGTAAAATGTCATCAGGATGAAATTTTCTTGCACTATCTAGACCAGCAATTTTCTTGACAAAATAGTAAAAGCTTTTGGCTAAGATTTCTTGTGCCTCACTAAATGGTATATTATATGATTCTCCTGTTGATCTCCTTCTCTCAGCACTGATGATCTCCGCCTATGTTCTTTATGACGCCACTGGGAGTCACTTCTCGTTTGTTTTTTTTCCTAAATATTTTTTTTTAATTTATGTACAACCGGATCTTTGCAAAGAATCGAGGATGTCTAAACTCTATAATATTTTGTATTTGTATTTTATATTTCTTTGATCCCCTTCGCGGAATTTGCTTTTGTGTCATTGCAGTCCAATCAACTGGAGCAGACATTTTGTAACCACAGTGTACACTTTTTTTGTTTGGGTGGGTGGGTGAGGGGCGGGTGGGGGGAGTTTTCCTTAATTTGGATGCACAACCATGATCGTTTCACGATCGACGGAGACCTTACTGATCGCAGCCAACAGCTATTTGGTAATTCATTACAGTATCAGCTCACAGGTGCTCGTAGACCTTTGAGATTCTTGCCTCTGAATGCCAGTAGTGTGCAAACGCGATATAAATGTGTTTTCAAGTCTTTTCAAAGCCAAAGGCGTGCCTGAAAAATTCTAAGGAGATTTTATATTTGTGTCCCTGTATATCTAAAGGAGGTTTCAGTCCTGGTATTGTCCCATTGTTTTCACTCGTGTCGAATTCTTCACCCCCAATTTCCCGATCAACAAAAACAAGTATTAGATGTTTATTAAATTCTGACCATGTGAAAGTTAGGCCGAGGTCTTTTGAATAGACCATTTTTGGGGACATTTTAAGGCAAGAAAGGAAAAGGAATGTGAATATATTTCTAAAATCCATAGACAGAAACATCAAGGACACAGATGAATAAAATGTGCACTTAAACATGGCGCGGGTTTCATTCGTGTTGGATCGTGAAATATTAAAGAACCAACCAAAGACATTGATTGAAACTGCACAAAACAACTGGAGAAAAGGGCTGGGCCCGACCTGTAAGGCTAGAGCATTTTTTTACACTGTAACTTTTCCTGGCCCATTGAAAATATGTTATAGCTTGACTTTCTTAATGGGCTCTTTGCTTCTCTCTCCCTCTCTCTCCCCTCCTCCCCCTCTCTCTCTCTCTCTCTCTCTCTCTCTCTCTCTCTCTCTTTTCTTTCTTTCTTTCTTTCTTTCTTTCTTTCTCTCTTTCTTTCTTTCTTTCTTTCTTTCTCTCTCTCGTATTCTCTCTCTCGTTCTCTCTTTCTCTCTCTTGCATTCTCTCTCTCTCTCTCTCTCTCTCTCTTTTCTTTCTTTCTTTCTTTCTTTCTTTCTTTCTCTCTTTCTTTCTTTCTTTCTTTCTTTCTTTCTCTCTCTCGTATTCTCTCTCTCGTTCTCTCTTTCTCTCTCTTGCATTCTCTCTCTCTCTCTCTCTCTCTCTCTCTCTATCTCTCTCTCTCTCTCTCTCTCTCTCTCTCTCTCTCTCTCTCTCTCTCTCTCACTCTCTATATGTGTCTGTCTCTATCTGTATATGGTTAAATGTCAGCGTAACAAGACGAATGTACAGAGCCATACACCTTAGTTACTCTACTGATTGTCTGTATGGATAGTTGAGCTGCTACAGTTTCCAGTCAGCTCCATTTCAGAATGGTGTAATTTCTTCCTTTATGACTGTGATTGTAATAGCGAAACACATATCGGTACATTGTAAACTGCACAGAACAGAGACAGTTACGTCCACTGATGATATGAGCATTTGCCTCCGCTCCTTTTCCTGTTTATTTTTCTTTTTTTTCTTTTTAATACTCGTCTTGGTGAAACAAAAATAACAGAACTCCGGTGTAATTTAAACAGGTCTGCTGAGCCTTTACAGACACCGGACCAAACTTTAGTTTCTTCTTTGGCGGGAACTGTTCACTGACCCTCTAGGTAGAAGCTGATATAGTTTGCACAGTTCATTACTGTTTCCGTCCAGCAGCCTTGTGAACTTGAGTCCCTCGGCATGTTGATATACCAGAGGATCTGCAGGTTTTTAGTAATTGTTATCTGCTTGTACAGAGCGTATGGGATGGGAAGATGAAGGAGGGCAATTTAAAAACATAATGTGACGCCATTTCATTTTGACAGTTCCAGTCTGTAGTGGTTCAAATTCAAGACCTGGCCAAGCGTCATGAGAACTGTCACAGATTTAACACCTAAACCAAAAACACTTTGTGTTTACAGTGAAGGTAGCGCTGTCAGAACATACTACACGAATTAATGGTACCAAACACGCAATTCAGTCAAACTAATTATAATACTGTCAACTTGTGCATCAATCTGTTCATTAGAATAAAATTCCAAACCTTAAACTTTGTCATTTCAGGAAAAACATGTCATAATAACAGACGCTGTCTCATTTCATCTTCAGCGTGCATGTTTCTGCAAAAAACCTTTTCGTTCTAGAACGATTTATTATGTCTGTAATAATTAATTGTATTCTATTTTCCATATAAATCTACTCACGCGTTTCTGGCGGTACATCAAATCAGACTGGACTCCACCTGACATGACTGATTTCAGTGTTCGGAGCTGCGATGGCAATCTCGGCTAATTCTTGGTATTCGAAGTTATTTTGATTTACCGAGTATTTTTCGTTATTTTTAACCAGGCCTTCCTTTCGACCTGCAGAAGTTTTTTTAAAAAGATTTGAAGGCTTCAAATAGTGGGAAAGGTTTATTTTGTGTCTCTATTTTGGTCCCCAGGTCCTTTCTTTACCACCGGCTCATGACGTTATCACTTTCTGCGATGTGTGGACTATTTAAATTCACCGCCCAGTGAGCAGATATGTACTGCCACTGAATGAATGCTGACGTGGTGCGTGGGGCGTTCACACACAAAGCCTGTGAAATGAGAGTATGTATAGAGAGTTTTCACTATTAGTCAATTTGCACTGCAAGACACGGAAGGCTCCGTGAAACTGCTGTTAACATGGAGCGGAGAACAGGTCGGTGGGGTAAACAATATCCGCTTGTGCATTTCCATGAGGCGGAAGAGCCTACACACGGCTCAAATTAGTATCAATCAGCCCAAAAAGTATATACAAACCACAGTAAACAGATATGCACATTATTTTTGCTGAAGGCGATCTCTTTCAACTGTTGTTTACAGCAGCGATCTGGTTTCACGATTTGGCGAAAGTGAGATCTCTCTATAAATACATGCTCTCCGGTTTTAGACCATTCCTCATCCCAAGTAGCACCAGAGAGTATGCATAGAGAGGCTTCACTATTGATCGATTTGCACTGCGAGACACGTTAGGCTCCGCGAAACCATTGTTAGCATGGAGTGAAATGTAGGTCGCTGCTTTAAACAATATCCGTTTGTACATTCAAAAAGGGCGTAAGAACTTACAAACCGCTCTAAATAGTTTCAATCAGCCCAAAAGATGCGAACAAACCACACAAAAAAACCAGATATATATGTGCACACTATCTTTGGGGAAGGTGGTCCCCTCCGACTCTTCAATTTCTTGTTTACCGCAGCGATCTAGTTTCGGGATTTTGTGGAAGTGAGATCTCTCTATAGGCCTACATCCATGCCCTCTGGTAGCACCCACGCAGGTACTCATACACACCATGGCGAGCATCGAATAAAGACAACGACCAGGAAGAGAGTCGGTCATTATCTGGCAATTTTCGATTATGAAAAAACATATCGATAGACGCCCTTAGGCAGCATGCTCTAGTATGACATACGAATTCATCATTACAGACATAGAAAGGTTACTCAATACGCAGATGGCCCCTTTCTTCTTATTTTGCATGTCGAGGAGAACCAGCATCAAAGTAAAAAGTTTCCGTAATGTTTTCATCAGTTCGAACTTTCAAACTGTCAGTACTACAACTTGACAATGTCGAGTATCACGAATAGTTACGAGGAGTTGTATCGTAATAAACGTAATCAGACGATACAACTTTGCTAGACATAGTAGGACTGACAAGATAGATAAACAAGCGAACACACGCGAAACTAGTGTGAAGAAAAAAAAAAAAAAAACAATAGCCCGAGCAACTGAATAAACAAAACACGAGGAACAGCGTTGCTATACAAAAAAAAAAAATGGCCTCCCGCTGGACTCGGTTCGCAATTATGTAGGCCACAATATTGGCCTCGGGTGCCTCGCGTGTTGCGAGTACCTAGTCTTCTCGGATAAGGACGAAAAATTCGGAGGGCCCGTGTGCACGTTGCGCACGTTAAAGATACCATGGCAGTTGGAAATCGTAAAGAGCAGGCTGAACAGGTCGCTGCCCGGGCAAAATTAAAATTAAATTCATCTCTACCAGTCCCTCCCCTTCCCCCCACAAAAAACAACAACAACAACAACAACAAAAAAACGCCGACACTGTGGCGACGACGTGCCTGCTCCAGTTATAACTGGGCTGCCATGGCACAAGGCAAATTTCCCAAATGGGATTAAAGAGTTATACAAATACAAATACAAATACAAATTATATTCATGTTGGTTTCCACCTGCTGTACGTCCTCTGCAAAATGCTACAAACGTCCGTAAACCCCAGGTCTTTCAGATACTCTGTATCTATGTTGGTGCCATTTTCTAGGCTTGGCATTTTTAATATTTCTTCAATTGCTGCTACCAACAATTTGGGTGATATAAGGTTTCCCTGTCTCACTTCTCTTTCTATGTCAAACTTTTCTGACACATGGTCATCGATGTGGATTCTGGCGGAGGCTTCTTGATATAATTTTGAAATATTTTCACATAAACTTCCTGTATATTAATTTTTGCGAAGAATCAAAATCGCCAAATGTTCAATGGAATCGAAAGCTTTTTTTCATAATCGATAAAGCCCACATAGAGTGATAAATTATATTCCTGACGTCTTTTCTATTATCTGATTAAGGTCCTGTACATGTTCTGTTGTTGAGTAGCTCTTTCTGAACCAGCTTGTTCTTTCGGTTGGTTTTTGTCTAGCATTTTCTCCATTCTGCTTGAAAATATTTTTTTGAAACGTTTATACGGTAATATATATATAAGTTTGTATGGTAGAAGGTTGATTGGTCTATAATTTTTTTATGTTTCGTCAGTCTCCCCTCTCGTAAACAATTCTGATTTTTGCTTCATGCCAGCATTTAGTCATTTCTGTGTTTTTAAGATTTCATTGAATGATTATTATTTTATTATGTTTGGCCTCCTCACTGCAATACATAGCTGGTTATGCGATCATTTCCAGGTGCTTTCCCTTTTCCATCTTTCTTAAATACATTTTTATCTTTTCCTCTTTAAAAGGTGGCGCTTGACCTTTGTCCAGGCTTGTTGTCATAATTGTTGATGTTGGTGGTGTTTCTTCTCTTTTTGTTGGCTCCACAACTCCCGTGTGGATTTAATTGTGCAGCGTCATAATATGGACATGCATCCAAGATTGAAGTCGACACCAGGTTTTACACCCCGCTGTGGCCTTGGGTTTTACGGTCTTTGTATGTTCATTCGTTCATCATTGCTGTTATTTGGCCTACTATCGTCGCGCTGGCCAGGCGTGTTGAGGACGGGTTTTACATTATACGGTTTCTTTCCTGTAGTCCTTTGACTTTCTAGTCTCTCCTGCCGAATAGAGGTGTTTGATCAAATAATATACCGCCAATCACTGGGACGATCTTAGCAGGCTCGTTCTGCAGTCGGCCGTGGCTCATTACATTTTCCGTCACTCGTGTTTGCTTCCCATTGGGAAAACCTCCGACCCGCTGGCACCGGATTTGCCCTCAGGACCCGGTGCCAAAGGCTACGGAGTTTGGGTGACTATTTCAAGCGTACCATTCTTTAAAAACCTTTACAGAGCCAGCAAACATGTCTAGAATACCAAGTTTTACAATTAAACCTTGTTTATTTTTTTTTTGTTGCAGTTCGATGAATCAAATCGCCTCGTGACGTGCCTGCAACATATAGACGCCATATTAGAATAGTGAAGTGGACGCGAAGCAGTCCGTTGAGAGGGGCGTTCAGAGGCGTGCTCAGTTGTGCTGGGCCTTGATGTGCCTAAGTATGAACACCGTTCAGTGCGAAACGCCAACAAGACTTCCGTGAAGGGTGGCGGAGCATGGCAGCGTTGCGAAATGCCTGTCACACTTTTCCAATAAGCTGAGCCCGATAGAATTCAAAATGGCGCAATTTCTCAGAAGGTTGCCTTCGCAACTGAACGCTGCTCAGACATACATTCAGTTTGATGCGCAGTGCCTTGCAGTATATATGAGCTTTGAGACATAATATTATCTGTTGACTGTTAAGGGAAAGTCTTTAGATACGATAGAGGGAGAGAGGAGGGTGGGAACGCCGGTTTATCTCAGTTAATGCCGGGTAACCCATTCATTTTTTGTTTGTTTGTTAATCTTGACATTATCGAGTTAAAAGCTCCAGTTTCACACCCACCAACTTGATCCCATTCTGCATTTCTGAAGTTTCGGTTTTTTTTTTAAAATCGTGCTCAGTCGCGCTTGGCTTTACGGGTGCAGAATATAGAAGAATCTATTCAACTCCTGGGTGTATTTCTACAAGTGAACAGGTTTCTTTTCTTCACTGTGGCTTTCACTGGGTTTTCATACTTCTCAACTGACGTCACAGAAGAGCAGAGCTTCTCTTGGGAAATCTGAAAAAAGAAAATTGAATGTTTGCACTTCCTGTGACGCGTAAAATTCATACTGGCCAAAGCCTACTGGCTTATCAGGAATGACGACTTTAGCATTAAACAAACAGACAAACAAAACGTTCACTTAGCATAAAGAGGGGGGCATGGAGCTAGGGCGGAGGTAGAAGCATTGGGCGGGACCACAGGGGCGGATACCCGGAGGGGGTGGGTGGGACGGTTTTCAAAAGAAAAAAGTAATAAAGTAGAAAATAATAATAAATGAATAAACAAATTAGCAAGCCCTTTCACTCACACAGAAAATCTCCCATTGTTTAACCTTTCTGCACGGTTTTTCAGCATAAAGAGGCACATAAAGGTTGAAACGGGACATTTTTTCTTCACAAATTACAGACATACTGTGCCTATGGGATTCTTCTGCGTTAATTACACAACGCGTATTAATGGCATGATTCCAGACTTCAGGATACCAGTACTGTAGAGTTTTATAACTTGCATAAAAAATCAGAATTCACCATGATTAGCAGTTGCCTTATCTGGAACAGACATAAGCGATCATGGCTTTCCACTCAGACCTGTCATCAGGTAACCTCAAGAAGGAGCTGTTGTTGTGACGTTTATTTGTTGTCCATGAATTAAGACTTAAGTGAATTAATTTCAGTGAATTTCTGTGACTTTCATAATTTTGATAATTTATAATCTCAGGGTTGAATTGGAGCCTAGATAGACCTCCCCGCCTCGCCTGAGTAACCCAGCAATAATGACAATTAATACAGAGACTTCAATGCAGATTTCGACACTGTTACTGAACAATTTGCAAAAAGTAAAGACAGGTGATTCTAACTGAATTTGATTGTGCAAGTATTAAATACGTTTTATTTTCATTACAACAGTATTTTTCTACATAACAGTACACGTGTCTGGGAGGTAAGAGGTTCTATACGGCACAGGTGGAAGGGACTCGGGGAGTGCTAACGGTCCTTGGTCGGACAGTTCCCTGATCAAATTGAACGCAACGCTTGCCTTGCCCCGGGCTAGGACGGGAAAGGGTCGTGGGGGCGGTAAGGGTTTAGTTCTTTAAAAAGGTAACCCAGCCAGTGTACGGTCCTGTCACTTTCTCCCTGTTTTTTTTTGTTTGTTTTTGTTTTCTTCTCCTCTCTCCAGTTTCCACAAAGTCACCTTGCACTGCCCTAATATCAGCAAACTAATTCAAGCTATAGAGTGAGATATTTCTCTCTGTATTCATGCCCTGTGTGATAAGTTCTATTGCGTCTAAACATTTGTCTGGGTACTTTGGACCGGTTTCTCAGAAAATCTTAATTCCCAGGTGCAAGAAAAATTCGAAAAAACTAACTTTGCCTGACCTTGTAGAGATTATTGCGATTCGGCAATGTCATAACAGTGGTTCTGGACCTGAATTAGGCGGTCACCACTTTAGGCTCCAAATTTAATGTTATGTCACTGCCGACACCCTCACCCTGCCTCAACCATCTCCCCAAACTCCTCACTCACACCCAACAGACACATTTCACAGGATGACAGACTACATACACTACACACAGGTTATGGCGTTAAGCTTTTCAAAGCTTTACCAATGACAACTGGTGTGTTGATTAATCATTACAGAAAGCATTATTTATCAAGTGTACTAAACAAATTAAGCCTTTTCTGTACATAAAACAAATCAATGCGTGCTGTTGAACAAGGCAGTGGCTGCCAGCTGCATTTGCCCCCAATTTCATGTCCTCCATTCACGCCCCCCTTACCCCCACCACGTAGTATTCTTTACCCTTTTCGTCAACTTCGTCACCCTGTCGCCCTTTTTTCGTGTTCGTCTCTCATCCCCTTCGGAAATCAAGATCATCCACTTTTTTTTTGGGGGGGGGGGGGTGCATATAGCCCACTTTGCGAATCACTGGTCTGTCAGATTGTGCAGTCAGAATGGCAAGAACTTGCAAAACCGGTTCTAGCTTTACTGACTGCTGTTTCCGGTAGTGGAAGGGCGTGGTCACTTCGTCCTTCTCTCTAATTCTAACATTTATAAAATGTCCCCATTTTCAACAACTCAAGGCGTCCAAGGTGAAAAGATCAGCGAATACAGACGGAGAAGAAATTAAAATATGAGTTTTATCTGTTGTGTTGCTAGTTTTGTGCATCCATTCAATCACAGGACTCGAAGACTTGGTAGTACAGACCAGATTACTTCAAACGTTTATTATAATACAATGCCGTCCATTACAAGGATAAGAACATATACAATCTCACTGGTGACGAACATAATATATATAACCAGTTACAAATATTGTCTAACATCAACATCACAATCTCCCAGCACATGGACCTGCACATGTAACTCCTCCGTAACAAATAGCTATCCTCCAGACGACACACACACGCCATCAACCCAAACACCCACACAATTACATTGTCAGCACTTTCAGACAAGGGAAACAACTACAGGGGAAACACTCATGCCATGTCCCATAACATTACCAAAGCAATCTCTATTGTACCAACCAAACATTCATTAGTATCCTATGTCCTCAAAATGTCTATGTGACTGTCACGAGTGGAGTGAGCGAGATTGAAGGATTACGGGGGCATGGAAGTGTAGGATGGACTCACGGGATAGTGAGGCTGCTCACCTATATTGACTTCTGTTAGTTAACGTTAAAGCGTGCATGTTGTGAGTGAAGTTGAGGCGTAGTAGAGGCAAAATCTGAATAGTCAGATCACTGCAAGTTAAGAGGTCCCAGGGGACAGACGTGAGATCAGAGGCAGTCGGGAGATTGTGATGTGTTTTCCAGTGATGACTGGTAGGTGGAACGATGATTGATAATTATGAGGATTGATGTATTATATTCGCCTATGACCATGATGTAAATTAAGTATATGTGAGGAATGTGGAAGTCAGTGATTACTGTGTATAGAAATGTGCGCCATGAGCGATAGATGTAAGTTAGGTTCATGGATTCGTAGCGAGAGTGAGTGCTGTGTGGTACGGTGGAGGTGTGTTACCGTAAGATGTGTGGTGAGTGAAAGGTGGACTATTGTGTCTACGCTTCATGGTTTGTAATGAGGGGTGAAGTGGTTAGAAATGGTATGGTATTATACCAATGTAATGTTCTTCTTGTAGGTGCCGGGGTCGGGCAGAGACGCCACCCGCGGTAAGCGAACTAGCACAGGGGATAGGCCAGCATAGGGTCGAAGGCTACGCATAGGTCAGTGGAGTGAAGCTGTCGAGCAGGACAGGAGGGGCGCATGAGTCGTGGCAGTCTGGCCACACACAGGGATTTGTATATAATTGTTAATGTGCTCTAAGATGTACTACATGTGATAGTGATATACGAATGTGCTATTGTGATATTAATGTGAATTGAACTATTAACGTGCTATTGCCATGTTGAGGAGCTCTTGGAATGCTCAGGTGTTATTGCCATAGGAATGTGTTATTAAGACATTGAGTGGAGAGGCTGAAGCCGAAGTGTATTTAAAAGTAACTACCGGGTTGTGGACCCGAGGAAGAGTGCTTGAGGGAAAGAAGGCCGTTGGACGGCAGTTGGTTAGAGTAATATAATGTATGTCATTGCAATGTATCTTTATCTTTATGTTTAATAAATGTGTGAGTCTGATGGGTTGTTCTGTTAAGTGTTATACTTGTTCGTTCGTGATTGTCGTCTTGTTATAACTATTACATCTCCCAGTCTGGGATTTGTGACACTGGGGGCTCGTCCGTTGTGACACTCGTCCGTTTAGTTTACCTGTGGTCATTTTGACATTGTGTATTCGTCATATCTAGTTGTTTTTCTGTTGTGCTAGGAATTCGTGCTGTTGTCTTTTGTTCGTGGGATGAATGGAAATTTCATGATGGTATAATTTATGTATATTTATGAATATGTATTGATGCATGTATTACTATAAATATGTACTAATGTGTGATTGAATTTTCACAGAGAGAGTGTTTGTGCCAGCCTGAGGAGACAAGCAGCCAGAGCTCCGGCATACGTCAAAGTTAAATAAAAAGCTGAGTGAAAGTTAAGTGAAACTGAAATTTTTTGCCCTGGATTGTGGGCTGTCCCTTTGATCTGTCTTTTTCTCTGTTTTGCTGTTTTTGTTGTAATTGATTATACGGGCGGTGGCGCGGGTTTGCTGTGGTGAGCTTGGTTTATCCTCTTCGGGAGGTGGGCTAAACTTGGAACCACGTTCATCACAGTGAACATTTCTTTAGGGCTTTGTGATTGTTTAGTTGTAGCGTCGATATCTTCTCTGTTCTGTAGGAAGACGTATTCTCTTGTCCCCTCTCTTACCTATCTGTAGATACGTTCTTTTTTTCAGGCTCTGTTCTTGTTCGTACCTTGTAGTGTAATCGGCGTAGTTAGGTTGCATTTTTTTTACCATTATATTTTTTTTTAGAAGTCTTTGTCCTAGTCTGGTTCGTTGTCCTTGATGTACTTTTGGTTCTTCTTCTTAATTTCCTCATTCTTGTCTTTTCCTTTCTCTTTTGTTATTTGATAGTACTATACATTTTATGAACATAGAATTAGTTAGAGAGTATGCTATAAAATGTTCAGTTAGGGGTGTTTCTGAATTGCATTTGAAAATAGTGCTTGTGATTGTAGTGGTATAATTTCAGGTCTCGGGATACGTCGGTTATAGTAAGTACATAGACAGTTTAGTGTATTTCAAACTGTATCATAATAAATCCGTGAAATGGCGGATCTCCGTGAGCTCATGAAAGTAGGTACGGAACTTGGCCTTGAGGGAGAGGAGCTGCGCGGCTGGATTAAAGAGCAGCAGGCGGAATTGCGCGATGAGCGTGCTAAAGATAGAGAGCGAGAAAAAGAGGCTCAGCAGCAGGAAAGAGAGGCTAAGGATAAGGAGCAGGAAAGGGAGTTAAAGTTAAGGGAGATAGAAGCTCAAGAACGGGAGATAGAGGCGCGAGTAAGAATCGCAGAATTAGAAATCAAGAAGATGGCGCCAACGGAAACAGTTGAGCGGCAGGGGCAAAACAAAAGTGGTGTTCGGATTAAGCTGCCGACGTTCGACGACCGGAAGGACGATATAGACGCCTTCCTTTACAGGTTCGAACTAAATGCACAACTGCAATGGGGGGAGAATAAGCAATTATGGTCCACGTACCTGGCATCCTTAGTGCACGGGCGAGCGTTAACCTACTTTAAAGAGTCAAAGCGCGAAGACGTGCATGATTACGATAAGCTGAAGGCTTTGCTGCTTCGCCGATTTGCGCGTACGGAGGAATATTTCCGGGAGCAGTTTAGGCAAGCACGTGCGGATACCAGAGAGGACTTTGCTGCCTTCGTCGCGAGATTGTCAGAATATTTCACGAACTGGTTGGACTTGTCATATGTTGGCGCAGATTTTGCTAAATTGAAAGACCTAATGATCCGTGACCAGATGTACGCGTCGTGCCATAAAGATTTAGTGGCTTTTCTAAAAGGAAACGAACCCGCGACGGTGCAGGAGGCGTCAAAGTTGGCGGAAGCGTACCGTACGACACATCCCTCCAAACCAGTCGCGAGGGCGTACGTACAGGATGCTGGTTACGTCGCCGTGGTTGAGGGGTCACCGACAGGACAGAGAGACAGGTCACGTCAGCGTGGTGCCTATAATGGGCAAGCCCAGGTCCCACGTAGGGGGTATTATCAATCACCTGCATATAGGGCCGGTAAGTTTGACCGAGCAGGAGGGCTAGGTCGCGGTAATGGCCGAGGGCGGTTTGTAACCTTTGCCGATCATCGACGGCATGGGGACGTTAGTTCCGGTCGCGATGGGTCACGGGGACCCAGATCTAGCGGAACACAGGGAGCGGAATGTTGGACTTGCGGACGCGTAGGTCATTTTTCACGCGATTGTAGGGCCGCGAAGTGTTGGAACTGCGGAAGAGCAGATCACATCAGCGTGAATTGCCCTGCAGATAGGATAGCGGCGAACGTGGATGGCAATCGCGGTAGCTCCACTCCATGTTCCCCTAATAAATTTCATCATGCGGCCGCGTGTATTACATCGGACAACGGAGGCGAACAGTATTCTAAGTGTCCCAGTTGTGAGAAATTGTTGTCTTCTGGTGTTTTACCTTGTGGAAGAAAGATTCCCGTTATAAATTCATGTCATACAGGAGGTGGTTTTAGGGTTTATCCGGGGTTTGTTGGGGACGAGCCGGTCTCGGTTTTACGGGATACAGGATCTACCGTTGTGGGGGTGCATAGAGACTGCATTAGGGATTCGCAGCTTACAGGTGAAACTGTCCCGTGCATTCAATTTTCAGGGGCCATTGAGAAATTACCATTGGCAAAGATAGTGATTGATACGCCTTTCCTTAGCGGGGAAGTCGAAGCAGTCGTTGGTTTTTTTCCAGGCGCCCAGCTTATCATTGGTAATGTGTCTCGGGTAATTTCCCCTTCCGAAGAGAATGTGCAGGCATGGTCACAATCAAAAGGTATTGACTTTTGTGCCGCAGTCGAGGCACGTCGACAGGTAGTTGATAAGGGTAAGATTAGACCTTTGGCAATGCCAGCGGTCAACCTGGATATCACACCAGAGCGCTTGGCGAGACTACAAAAGGAGGATCCATCATTGAGCCCATGTTTTGAGGAGGCGCGAACAGAGAAAACGAGGAAATATAAGAACGGTTCGTCTTCCTTTGTTATCCAGGCGGGCATTCTGTTCCGGAAAGTATGTCACGGTGGCTTCCATTTTAAAGCAGGTCGTTGTGCCAGCGTTGTTAATTGCAACGGTATTACATTTGGCCCACGTTGTCCCATTAGCGGGTCATATGGGGATAGCTAGAACCAAAGAAAGGGTTCTTAAGAATTTTTATTGGCCATCCGTCCACAGAGATGTACGACTGTATTGTAAGACGTGCAGTGCGTGCCAAAAGACGACGCATAAGGGACGTACACCCCAGGCTCCTCTTCAAAAGATCCCCACGGTTTCGGAGCCGTTTAAAAAGGTTTCGATAGACCTTGTTGGCCCCATTCACCCAGCTACCGATAGGGGGAATCGATTTTTCTTAACGGTCATATGTAATGCTACGAGATGGCCAGAGGCGGTTCCTCTTCGGACCATAACGTCTGAAGCAGTCGCGGAAGCGTTGTTTGGAATTTTCGCTAGGGTCGGAATACCGGAACAAATTTTGTCTGATAGGGGTGCGCAATTTACTTCGGAAATGATGAAGGAATTGTTTCGCTTATTTAGCATACAACCCATCACTACCACCCCATATCATCCGCAGGATAATGGCATGTGCGAGAGATTGAACTCGACGCTAAAGTCGATGCTGCGTAAGGTAGCTGCTGATCGCCCTAAAGATTGGGATAGATATATCCCTGCAGTATTATTCGCGTATAGGGAGGTACGGCAGGAGTCAACGTGATTCTCTCCGTTTGAAATGTTGTATGGTCGTAGTCCTAGGGGTCCAACCGATGTTCTTCGGGACATGATGACGTCGCCATCATCAGGAGACGATGAGCAAATTTCAGTGTTTCAGTACCTGGTTGATTTAAGAGAGAGATTATCTTCAGCGCGCACTATGGCAGAAGAAGCTTCTAGCACCGCTTCAAAAAGAGCAAAAAACTATAAAGATAGAGGATCCAAACTGAGAATTTTTAAGCCAGGAGACAAGGTTTTATTGTTATTGCCCACGGATCATAATAAGCTATTAATGACATGGAAAGGTCCGTATACTATTGAGCAAGTCGTTTCGAAGGTAGATTATGCTATTCAGATTGATGGATCAGTTAAGGTTTTCCATGTTGATATGCTGCAAAGATTTTATGAGAGACCAGAGTATCTGTGTGCTCAGGCGAAACCAGTGGAGCGTGTCATACGTCGTCATGGTCTGAACATATTCAGGCACTAACAATAATTTTTAAACGATTGCGTCATTTTGGGTTAACTGCTAAACCCGCAAAGATGTATTTGGCATGTCCAGAGTTAGTATTCTTAGGACATATCGTGGGTAGAGGTGTTCAGAGACCTGAAGTAACAAAAATTGAGAAATTAGTAGGGTTGCAAATCCCTAAAACAAAGAAACAAGTCAGAAGCTTAGTGGGAATTTTAAATTATTACAGGAAGTTCATTCCAAATTTTTCCTCCTTGTCATCTTCTCTTAATGACCTTACTAAGAAGGGACAACCCGATAAGGTCCAGTGGACGTCTGAATGTCAGGCAGCATTTGATAAATTGGGGACAGCATTATCATCATCACCCATTCTGATATTACCCGATTTTCGATCTAAATTTATCCTCAGAACAGATGCGTCGGATTCTGGTGTCGGCGCTTGTCTTCTACAGGAGAAGAATGAATGTTTCCATCCTGTATGTTATGTCAGTAGGAAGTTATTGCAGAGAGAAAGAAAGTATTCTGTGATAGAGCGGGAGTGTCTTGCCATTATGTGGTCCGTCCAGAAATTAGGACGTTATCTGATGGGACGAGAATTCTACATCCAGACAGACCACAAGCCACTAACGTTTTTGTCAAAGAATCGTTCGTCCAGCCCACGCTTGTCTAGATGGGCATTGGCTTTACAGCCGTATACGTTCGTCATTCAACCGATTCCAGGAACCAGCAATCATATCGCCGACTACCTTAGTCGAGCCTAGGTGAAGATTTCAGTGGCTTACACATCGGAGGACAGGAACATTCGACAGACAGAACAACGAAGAGTCGCAGATTGTGCACAATTGGAAACGTATATCAGCAGAAAGTGGGAAACATATGAACATTGACATTGATCTGTGTGAACGTTTCTTCGATCTTAAAATATTGACATTATAAATATTATATGAGGAATGGTTGATAGGTTGAGTGATTTTGATTCTGTATTAGGTATTATGTTTTAGTTAGGTATTGATGATATGATACATATATGCATGGTGCAGGGCAAATTGATCGCCAGGTTTTCCTCTGATTTAGGTATCATATATCATATGTGCTAGGGGCATGAGTAGGTCATTTTTACGTAGATATCGCTCACGCTCACTCGTTGACATTTATCTTGATGCGATTTGGAAATTAATTGCATTAATTTTTTTGGGGTGGGGGATGATGTCACGAGTGGAGTGAGCGAGATTCAAGGATTACGGGGGCATGGAAGTGTAGGATGGACTCACGGGATAGTGAGGCTGCTCACCTATATTGACTTCTTTTAGTTAACGTTAAAGCGTGCATGTTGTGAGTGAAGTTGAGGCGTAGTAGAGGCAAAATCTGAATAGTCAGATCACTGCAAGTTAAGAGGTCCCAGGGGACAGACGTGAGATCAGAGGCAGTCGGGAGATTGTGATGTGTTTTCCAGTGATGACTGGTAGGTGGAACGATGATTGATAATTATGAGGATTGATGTATTATATTCGCCTATGACCATGATGTAAATAAGTATATGTGAGGAATGTGGAAGTCAGTGATTACTGTGTATAGAAATGTGCGCCATGAGCGATAGATGTAAGTTAGGTTCATGGATTCGTAGCGAGAGTGAGTGCTGTGTGGTACGGTGGAGGTGTGTTACCGTAAGATGTGTGGTGAGTGAAAGGTGGACTATTGTGTCTACGCTTCATGGTTTGTAATGAGGGGTGAAGTGGTTAGAAATGGTATGGTATTATACCAATGTAATGTTCTTGTAGGTGCCGGGGTCGGGCAGAGACGCCACCCGCGGTAAGCGAACTAGCACAGGGGATAGGCCAGCATAGGGCCGAAGGCTACGCATAGGTCAGTGGAGTGAAGCTGTCGAGCAGGACAGGAGGGGCGCATGAGTCGTGGCAGTCTGGCCACAGACAGGGATGTGTATATAATTGTTAATGTGCTCTAAGATGTACTACATGTGATAGTGATATACGAATGTGCTATTGTGATATTAATGTGAATTGAACTATTAACGTGCTATTGCCATGTTGAGGAGCTCTTGGAATGCTCAGGTGTTATTGCCATAGGAATGTGTTATTAAGACATTGAGTGGAGAGGCTGAAGCCGAAGTGTATTTAAAAGTAACTACCGGGTTGTGGACCCGAGGAAGAGTGCTTGAGGGAAAGAAGGCCGTTGGACGGCAGTTGGTTAGAGTAATATAATGTATGTCATTGCAATGTATCTTTATCTTTATGTTTAATAAATGTGTGAGTCTGATGGGTTGTTCTGTTAAGTGTTATACTTGTTCGTTTATGATTGTCGTCTTGTTATAACTATTACATCTCCCAGTCTGGGATTTGTGACAGTGACCATCTCTAGTGACAGATCAGTGGTATAGAAAGAATCAAGACTGATTGCAATATACCAGGGAGGAAAACAGCAACAACAACAATAGCAAACTTCTTGCTGGAAAACCCGACACGAATAAGATTATTAGTTGGCCGTGCCGTACACTAAACTGACAAAGTTTTCTCTATTACGTCATTGTTTTTGTATACACACTACTATTGTTATACATCTGACAAGTCTGGTCAATCCTGATCTAATTAAATTTTAAACCGAACAACAAAATGGATAAGTGACAGAGATATTTTCGCTTTCCTGTAGTTGACAATGTCCTTATACCCGAGAGCCTAAACATCCTGGTGTGAATACCCCCTACCCCCCCCCCCCACACACACACACATACACACCTCATCTCCACCCCCAAGCCACCCCGGCGGCGTTCCCGTTGTGCAGTTAGAAAAAAACTTTTTTTTTTTTTTTTTCAACCGTCCAGACACAGGATGTAAGAGCACGCCTCACTCATTACAAGTATTGCCGTCCCCAGACCAAAACAGCTGATGATAAGGTCAAAGTTCCGTCGACCATTCTAGACCGCCGAGTGAAGGAATGGCCACAGTTTGAATACTTGAATGTCTCTATCTTGCTGTCTCTCACTGGTTGGGAAGATGGAAATGTCAATTGATAGATAGATAGATAGATAGATAGATAGATAGATAGATAGATAGATAGATAGATAGATAGATAGATAGATAGATAGATAGATAGATAGATAGATAGATAGATAGATAAATAGATAGATAGATAGATAGATAGATAGATAGACAAATAGAAAGATAGACGGATAGACAGACAAATAGAAAAATGTAACTGCAGATGGGGAGTCAACGTTTTAGACAGATTGCACCAGTCATAAATACATTGCCTATAACTGCTTAATATTCCTGTTACTGTAAAATAGTTGAAACCCCCCCCCCCTCCCCTTTCTCTGCCACCTTTTCAGGATGACTTTGAACGTATTTAGAGTGTGCTGCATCAGTCACGGTCCACCAACTATTTTATGAGACGTTCATATAGGGATAAACGTATGTCTTACATTTCGTCTGTAGTTGAAGTTGAATTCCGTGCACCGCAGTTCACACTGACGGCAAACATTCTCTTAATCTGGTTTTCTCCTCTAGAATTAAAAAAAAAAAACCCGTATAACCACCAAAGCAAACAAAAAAAACCAAACAAACACGGCAGTAGCTGAGACCAGCGAGATGAATCTCTGCTGATAAGAGTACTTTTCTAAATTTTGCAGGAAAATAGTTTTGTTATTAGTTAAAACCAAAGAATAGATGCTGTTATTTCTAGTTTACAAACATGTTTTAGAATGTTCAATTTAATAATTAGGTGTAATGTATGTAATAAGAAGGGAGATTGGAGTTTTTACGTGAGAATTTGATTTCAAATACATGGAATCTGGCGAGGAGGAAAATAAGGTTGGGCTGGTTTTTTGTTTTCTCTCTCTCTCTCTCTCTCTCTCTCTCTCTCTCTCTCTCTCTCTCTATCTATCTATCTCTCTATCTCTCTCTCTCTCTCTCTCTCTCTCTCTCCCTCTCTCTCTCTCTCCCTCTCTCTTTCTCTTTCCTTCTCTCTCAACTAGTGTTATAACCATTTTTGGAGATCTATATAACTCGCCATAACTTTTGCAATGATGACATGCAATACCAGTGGCGTATCAACCAATATTTTATAGATTGGGTGACGCGGAGTGCATGATCTCCAAACAATTAAGATTTACACAGCAGTGAAGATTTCCCGGTCTGTGGATTTTGTCACAAACATGGCAAGATTACAAGATTATTTGTCTTCTCTGTTTCTGTACTGTCTGTCATGACTTCTGAACCTTCTACAACAGCAACAGTCCATAGCATTTGTACCAGTCCATGCTAAATTCTATGTCATTCACAACATCAACATTTTTCTCTGAGGAAATTGTCAAGTAAGACGGGCTGGGGGTGTTGGAAACGTTCTGAGAGATGTGCACCGCTAAAACATGAGGAGTGAGATGGAAGTCCAGAAGTAGAGAGGAAAAACATAAAAAAAAGTGAGAGAGACAGAGACAGAGAGAAAGAAAGAGAGAGAGAGAGGGGGAAAGAGAGAGAGAGAGAAAGAGAGAGAGAGAGAGAAAGAGAGAGAAAGATAGAGAAAGAGAGAGAGAGAGAGAGAGAGAGAGAAAGAGAGAGAGAGAGAAAGAGAGAGTATGTAATAAAAGTTGAATATTTATAAAGAAGAGAAACAGAAAGAGATTGGGCACCCTGTTAGCCGACCTCACCGACAATCTCTAGAAGGTTCTCTCATGGCAGAGGGCAATAATGGAGGGGGGGGGGGAGCAGGAAAAGGAAAACTGATCTGTTTATAACAGTGGTTCTCCTGTGGGGATTTCGACGTACAGGACGGAGCAACAAACCAGGTAAAGGGCGACAAAGAGGCAAAAACTATGAATAGGTTGGGGAGGGGGGAGGGCGCATAAAATGGTAAACACATGAATGGAAGACTATGTTGGATGCAAATACGTGGGAGTGGGGTGGGTGGGGGGGGGTAGACAACATGGGTAGATAGGTTTTATGTATATCTTTTTTAGCGCATTTGAAAAAAAAAGTTCAAACCTAAGGGGCCCATTGCGTGAAAAAGCTTGAGAGCCACTGGTTTATATACAAGGAAGGCCTTAATTTTCACACTGTTCAGATGTATACACCAAACACAGGTACGATTTTAAAAAAAAAAGATTCCATACAAGGTTATTGGTGCATTTTTTTTTCTATATACTATGTTGTCATTGCTTGTGAAATTCTGTAGATCACGTTCACTGGACCTTGCAAAACCGGATCTTCAGTTACAAAAGTTAGATAAATTCTGCTTTTGGGTCACGATTCGTTTTCTCCCATGTCCTTCAGCAAAGGCTGGCCTACGTGTCCAATGGTTGGCAAATCAACCGCTGTACTTCGGCCGGGCATACGTCAACACATTTCATTTGCTTTTCACAAAAATCATGCATGGGCAGAGATTTCCTTCTTTTCATTTCTCTAACAGATCACACACCATTTACAGACTCAGTTGTTTTACAATCAGTTTTCTAAACTTCAGAATTAACGTCATCAATAGAAAGACGTGCCTTTTTCCAGCCACAGTACCCGCTGAGTTACAATAACTGCAAGGTCTCAGTTACTCTCGTCTACAAGTTAAAATTGTTAATCTCGATTGTCACTGAAGTCATGATTATTTTCTACATCTTTTTATTTCATAAGCAGTTTTTGATAACTGAAATGGAAATAAAACTATAACAAGAAATGACGTCAAACAACGAGACACGTGTGTTTTGGCGATTACATTGTTTACATTGAATACCGTATCACAAACAAAAAAAGTTACACCACTACCTGTTCACACATTCAGACCAGACACTGTAGATTGTGGTCTTGGAGAACACAAAACAGTCTCTAAATCATAATTATGCCATGTGACTCTGTAAATAGAATGGGGAGAACTTGCAGAACCAGATTTCCTAGCTCCACCAACAGGAATTTTTCGTTACAAATTCACCCCCGCCCCCTACCCCCACCAACAACACAAGCATATTGCATTAATTAAGAGCTATGATGATATGGTTTACATTGTCTGGGAAAAATAGAGGTAAATGGAAATTCAAGGGAGTGTCATTTGGTTATACTAATTTTTTTTTTTTTAAAAGTTTATCCGATTTACAAAAAAAAAAAAAAAACAGATTTGTGTTCACAAATCTAAGAAAATGAAATATTGCAGGGTATTTTTTAAATCGCATATTTTACACAGTGATGTGTTCACAGCATGAATATGATTGCCAGATTATCAAATAATAAACGTCTCTTCTCCAAGTTGACGTCATAGTAGGCCTACCTAAGTAAAGGGCATTGGCACTCCGAACGAGCACTGCAGCTTTAAGAGTTTAGAGATTCTTTCCTCAGAGTTGACCCGAAACTTAATAGTTTTTGGACCTTATAAGTTAGATAGTGTACCAGGTAACCATTGAGTGTGTTAAATTATGTTTTTCTTGGACACCTCAATCGTCAATCAGCAGGAAGAATGTTGGAACGGCCGGGAACAAGGCACAAAAATATAGCATCACAAGTGCACAGTACTCACAAGAACACACCAGACCAGTCATACAAAAAGGTATGTGGGGAAACACCCAAAACATCCTAACTGTTGAGAAATTGAATAAGAGAGCTTTGCAATCTTGGCATTCGATATGCTATCACAGGAACATAATTTAATAGTGGGAATTCACACAAAATCTGAGTTTCGGTGTTGGAGCACACAATAAGACCCGGATATCTTCTCAACTTAGGGGAAAAAATGAAGTAAAAAGACGTAACGTTTATGTTAACGTCAATACGGAGCTGGTCCTATATCTATATATAAAAAACAGCAAGGAAAAAAAATTCACTGCTGCGAGGAAGAAATCCCCAGACCGGAAAAAAATTACATGTGAAAGATATTTCTTTTTGCTACTATGTCTATTCCTTTGACATGAAAGCGAAGTATCGTAATTTTGTAATAAATGAAAATAAGCCTAAAAACATCGAATAATGCTTTCTCCTCAACAATGATGGCCTCCTTCCTGCCTTTGTTTTGTTTCGACTTTAGTACCGTGCATGTTATAAAAAGTAACCATATCAAGCTTGGGGCGCAGTGTCCTGGCGCGCATGAGTTCTGAAGCAGGACTGCAGATTACTACTTTTATTGTAAGAGAGAGAGAGAGAGAGTACGTCATCGAATAATGCTTTCTCCTCAACAATGGTTGCCCCCCTCCTGCCTTTGTTTTGTTTCGACTTTAAACTTCCGGTTGCCTTTCAAAGTTTGAAGGCATAAGTTTCTGTGCCGTCTGCTTTATGCACGGTACAGGCCATGCGGGTGTTGCTGTGCCAGTTGTGAGTTGTTTTCTTCCTAGATCTACATAATCTGTGGGCCGATTGTGCGTGTTGTTTCCAACCCGTTCTTTGAACGGGCCCTTTCACTAGTATGAATTAAAAAAAAAAAAATTAAAAAGGAAAGGAATCGGCAAAGAAGAAAGAGCTGAGAATTGCAAGTCAACCCGGATCTACAGACTTCAGTGACCGCCTGTGGTTTTGAAAAGAAAAGCTGTAATACAACGCCGCACACCTAATGAAAATATCGTGATGACACCAGAGACCAGGGGATTCGACTTGAACTTTCGATACGGTTGAAAGAGGAAGTTTAAGAGGTGTGAAGATGAAAGTATAGAAGGGTGAAATTTAAAGAACGTTGAGGGGGGGGGGGCGCTAAAGACAGAAATAGATTAGAGTAAAAGAAGAAGATTGTGGAAAGTGGCGAATTCGAGTTGAGGGAGGAGGCAAGGCAAAGAGACACAAGGTGTGAAGTGTATACGGGGGGTGGGGGTGGGGGATGGGGTGGGGAGGGTGGGAGAGGGGGATCGAGGTTAACTAAAAGAAGTGGTGGAAGTTGAATAATGTCATAACATTTTATCCCCGACTCTTATGTGCCACTCGTGATAAGCCCCGCCTTGCGCAGGCAACCAGCGATGTGTGCACAGAATGAAGATCTCGCTGTCTCCTCGCCCCGCCTGCACCAAGCAACGTACAGTCATACAAAAAGGTATGTGCTGGAATCAGCGACTGGAGGCCACACGATATAAAATCTCCGCATTGTGAAACCTTCATTACAAGTGTAAAATCTTCACACTCGGATCGAACACAACTCAGGAATTTCGATCTTCCGGCCATTTACAAACAACACGGGTGATTTTACAAATTCACAGCCGATACCTGACAGAATTCTTCCAGTCAAAACAGACAGGTAAGTGCCAAATCGTTCATGTTTTATGATGGGTGTGATTGGTTATGCTGTCGATAGCCAGTAGGCTACTAACCAATATATAACATTCTTTTTTCTTCGGCCACGCTTATTCGCAGACGTAAGTGAAACATTACAGACGTCAGCGAATAAGATCAGAATTTTAGCGAATGACAAAAGTCTAGATTATAGAGAGATCAGATTAAGTTCACATAATTACATACTTTGAAAGGTTTATACGAACAACTCTTTCGTTCGACAAATGAGAGGCCGGCGGCGGTCCGAGCGTCTATCTCAGTCACATGGCCAAAACAAACGATGCGCATCACTAAAGAGGACCCTACACGTTCAAAAAAAAGCGTCAAAATTGATACAAAATTTCGATGCACATTTGCCCACACACGTTTCAGTGTTTTCCCATCAAAATTCAGTATTGCCGAAATCTTCGACATGGACGCATCAGTGGCCATAGCACTAATGTTTGCATTGGACTCTGATGAACCGCCTCGTAAACGTCGGAAATGGTCGAAACAGTGGTTGTTAAAACGGGAAACCTACGGACATGTCATCCTCCTCAAAGAATTACGTCTTAACGAACCAGAAGACTTCCGTAACTTCCTTCGAATGGATGCCCCATCGTTCGATGAGTTACTCGGCCTTGTCGAGCCATTCATAAGGAAAGAAGACACTGTCATCCGTCCAGTCCATCCATACCACCAAGTGAACGATTGTCCATCACACTGAGGTTCCTAGCGTTTGGAAATTCCTTTGAAGACTTGAAATTCCTGACAGCAAGATCTCCGCAAGCGATTGGAAAGTTGGTTATTGAAACCTGCGAGGCCATCATCCTTTGTCTGAAGCATCAGCAGACTAGAAAGTTTGATCAAATTTTTTTACGGAAGCCCACACACGCATCAAAAATTTGACGAGTTGTAAAAAAATATCAAACTGTTTTGCTCCTTCAAAATTCTGATTCAAATCTGTTTTTGACATCAAAACGCCCTAGACACAGGCAAATTTTGACGCTTTTTTTTTGAACGTGTATGGGCCGCTTTAGTCTTCTGATTCAGGAAACAGCCCATAGTAAGGAAACAGCGCGTCGAGGTTGAAGTCGGAAAGGCAGAAGAGTTCGTCTTCTGCCGATCATTCCTTTTCCCAAAAACCTACCAGACGTAAACTCACCTGCCGAGTTTGGAAGGTTGGGGGGGGGGGGGGGTCGAAGCTTCGCAGGGTCTGATTTCTTTTTTTTTTTTTGGTCACTTTTTTCCTGCCTTTTCCTCACTGTTCATCGTTGCTTTGCTCCAGAGTATAAAATTGTGACTATAATTTTTAAAATATTTTTTACAAGTACTTTTAGATGAATTATTAATATTGGCCAATTTTGTCGGGTGTGAAATCACAAAGAAAGACAGACGGAGGAAATAAACAGGAATTAAATTTCCATGGAAACACCAAAAACAAAAAAAAGCGAAACATTACAAATAAATCCAGATTACCATGGAGAGAGATGAGCTGTTCAGTTCACACTGACTAAAAGAATCATTTACATGTTTAATATTCTATTTACATTTTTATTTCTGTCCCGTTCAGTGAACAGGAATAAATAAAATGAACAGGAATAATAAAATAATATGGAGCATACTAGACCTAGCAACATTGATACATTTTTCCACGACATCAATGTGGCAAAAACCTGTAAAAACAAAAAAAAAAATTTTTTTCCTAAAAATGAGCAATCCTAGGTTAAAATAAAATTCCTCCGGCATGGGATTGAACCCAAGACCCATGGTCTCTGATTGATACCAGCAGATCTTAGCCATTCCGCCATCGCAGACTGCTGAATACGGGAGAACTTTTCCATAGTAGACATCATCAAGAAATCCCCCATCTGCGAAAAGATCAGGATCTTCGTTTTTGTTTTTGATAACAGTGACTTTGAAAATATTTGTGACCAAACTGATACTCAACTAGCTGTCACTCTGTCCTGTAGAATTGTAAAAACAGTTATTTGTCAGTACATTATTATAATTATTTACATCAATTGTGATCGACATCTACTGGTCTGTGTGAATTACGTCATCGAAACTATTTAAGTTGACTGAGATCTTTTGCTAGCCATCACCAGGCGGCTCCATGTTCTGACTTTACGGGTGTAGAAAATGAAAATGCAAGAAAATATAAAATACAATTTTAATTTTCTAACAATTAAAAATTCTGTGACGTCATCTCAAACAACAAAAAATTAATGCACACAAACAACCAATGGTGTTAGTCTAAATCTAGCATTTGTGTAGTCTCTGGTTTGATTCGTTTGCAAAAGAAAAAGACAAAGTTTGGTGCAAAACTGAAATGAATACAAAAATAATGATTGACGTTCTCCGGAGAACAAACGGTGGGAGTGCTGCACAAAAGATGTGAAAAACAGTATTTTACAAGGAATATGCATATCTTTTTAATAACATTTTATTTACATACCTAAGCCATAATTTTAGCGTTTCCCATAATATACATAACTACTTGCCCGTAGAGACCAAATCAGTTTGTGGTTTGATGGCCTGTCGTCTGTAATGAAATCCTGGTCATACAATTATGGAGCTGGGGGCCTGAACAGTGTCACTGCCTGAACCTTCCTGGCTACGTAAACAAAACTTGTGAAATTGTGTGCACTGTCTCAATTATTGTCAATGAATTACGTGGACACACCAATCTGGGACACAATTCAAACGTTAGTATTATATATTTACGAAATATGTTAAACCCTCAAGGCGCACACGAATTTGTCTTGTACCACTACCAGCAGAATTGAAAAGTATGATAGGAAGTGTCACACTTCTACCATATCGTCTCTCTTCGTTCTTTGCCTTTCTTACAAATTTTGCCACACATTGCTGGTCAAAAATCAACTTTAAATATCGCATCTAGACTATGTATTTTCTAAAGATTTGTAGTGAAACAGTAAGTTTAATAGCATTTACATCGAATCCAAATTCTGTTCTTATTATCAGCTACATTTAGATCTACAGAGACCTCAAAGCCTTGCTGCGACCCCTCAAGATTTTCTGTGTGTGTGTGTTTGTTTTTTTTAATATTCTTTTCAAGTAGCCTGTGTGTCCTGTGGATCTTGGGAAATATAAGTGTTGACTTAAATATAAATTGCATTCAGGTTTTATCGAGGATTTATCTTTTTTAAATTATACTATTTTTGTCAAGTGACGTAAAGAAAATATGAATCAGATTTGGCGTTACACAGTCTGTGGTGGAGGGGGAGGTGGGGCGGAAGGTGGGGGGGGGGGGGACTGGGGGGTGGAGAAGAAAGGATGTGATAAGGGAAATATGTGGAGGAACAGGAGAGAACGGGGACAGCAAAAGAGGGACAGTAGATAAATTGCGTAAAGGGAGGGGGGGGCGAGAGAGAAAGGGAGAAAAAAAAAAAGAAATGGGAAAGGAAAAGGAGAAGGGGAGATGTGGAGGTTGGGAGAGGGAGGGAAGGCGGAGTCAAGATTATCCCTTGCTTAGATACCTCACTTAGACCTCCCCAGACTTTACCATCATGTTACTCCTATTACCGTTTCCAAAATGGGCATTTTGTCTAGTTATCTGAGTCGTCCCTATGGCACTAACGGATTGCAACTTTTCTCTGAAAGGGGAATAATAATTAAATCCACAATTTCCTAGGCGATCAGGTTCTATGACGTCACATGATGATGAAACGAAGCCGCCCTCGGAGTTGAAACTGGTCCATTTCTTAACGGTTGCCGGCATCACATTTTCCAGCATAGGTCTTGACCAGTGAGAGAGCATCTTCTAATGTCGTATCGTTCTGCGCAATAGCTACTGTTATCTTTTCACGGTTCACCGGCCACCGCATGTCTTGGTCTGTTGTGGCATGCTTCACCTTGGTACTGAATTCCATTGTTCCCAGATTGGGCTAGAAACCGTTGAATTGGGAGGTTTGTTTGTTGTTTTTTTTCTTTTGATTTTTGGGATTTTTTTTTCTGTGTGCAAATTTTGCTAGTTTTAGAAAAGTCATCAAGGTGAACAGGAAATGAAAAATGTTGATTGTAAACATCCCTAAATATTTTACTTTGACCGTGTCTGTGTACAGAATGGTGAAAGTTTGGCCTTTGCCAGGTTTGCCGCTTGTTTGACCAGAGGCTGTGATGTCTCTGATTTGGTATGATGAAGTCACAAATTCCCCTGGCAATGTTGGAACAAATAAATATACTGCGCATGTTTTTTATTAAGGAAAGGAAACAAATCACCACAATGACATTTCCGCGTCACGCCAGCTTCTTTCGATTAAAGTGATTGAAAAGTAGTCCAACACTGAATGCAATTGGTGGTGGGGTGGTATTTCATTATAAGAAGGCAATTTAAACTGCAGCTTGTACCCGGACTCTTTAGTGGGAATGCCATAAAATTGTCAGTGATAGATACATTAGGCTAATTGGGAGCTACGGATCAGCCTATGGTCTCTTCGCCACCTCACTGCACTCCCAGCCCCATAGTTCTTCTATCTACAATTAACTGGGGCTACATTTATGTCATTATCTATTTCAGGTTACAAGAAAACAATAAATGAAAATCATTTTTCATTACACAATTACGTTTGTTTTCGGTGCACTATCCGGGAAGTTCTTTATCCGTAATCCGAAAAAAAAAATAATCTGCAGTTAAACTGTTTCTAAATCTGCCATCTTCATTTCAGTTGTCAGTGTAATATAATTATCTCATTGAGTGCCTACATAAGATTAGTACTGCAATATATAATATACACTTCATGGAATAGTTCCCAATAAAGATGAGCTGGACAGAATTTAAAATAAAACAGATCATGGCATAGCAGAAACCCAGCCCCTGAAATTATTGACTTTTGTTAAAGTATTGTGTTGAATTGCCCCCCCCCCCCCATACCTCTTCCCATTATTCATTTTGTTTTCATCCTCAAGTTATTTCGTTGGTTATCATCAAGCCAATGTTCTGGTCATCGATATCAAGGAAATCCTGAATTATTCGTTGTTGTTGTTTATTTTTTTTTATTGTTTTTTATTTTGAAGGACACACATGGATGAAATGATTAAGACCAAATCAATATTTATTAAAACTGACTATTTTGCAATAGTGATACTCATTATCTTGATGTTAGTATTAGTTGCATTCTCTGTTACAAATTATGGAGTATGTTCCTCTTCAAGCTACATAAGACCATTCCTCAAAACATGGAACTCCATCAAAATAAATGCTTTAATCATATGATATCCACTCCCATTTCAGATTTTGTGTCTACCACTACATTTTTCCCTTTTGTACGAGAATTCAACCAAATTGAGTGGCTGTCCGAAATGATGCACCAGTGCAGTACACATTCTTTTCTAGATTGTGAAGCTATGCCAAATTGAATATTTGTCAATTATTTGTCACTTGTTCATACTTGAAGCACAATTTCAAAAGATTTCTTCTTTTTAAAATATGGTCAAACAAAAAAAAAACATGTACCTCACTGGAGGTTCCTCTATCAAAGTTGGTTGCTGTAGTTCAAATGGTTAGAATGTATGGTAAGACTTGACTGAGAGAGAGAACTCCCGTTTGGTATTAATAAAAATTTAGAGGTCGGCTATGAAATATTACATGTGTGTTGTATGTTGCAAGATTTATCAGCTGACTAATTGTGTGTTTGTATCATTTCACAGCGCAAAACCAGCACAGGTGCACACGATTTTCATACATCAAGTTACAGATATGGCACAACGTGAGTATACTCCGTGTAACATTATAAAGTAGTTCATAGCTCACTATGCCTTAGTGTGTGTATGTTTGAGGCTGGGGAAGAAGGGGGAGGACTGAATAGAGGGTTTGCCTTTATTAATTTTCAATATGCTTGGATAATTGCCAAACAGTTCACCCTTTTAAAAAAAGTCCGACATAACATAAAACAGAAATTTAAAAAAAAATAGTATCGAAGCTTTGCAAAATGAAATTAATTATATTTCTCAATAAAATGTATTTGTGCACTGAAAGCAGTAACTGTCAACCATTGAAGGGTTTATTGATGGTTTCACCATTGGATGACTTTGAATTCAGTTACATCAAGTATACGATACCTACCTTTATATTTCATAATTTACACTGCACCCACAGGACAACCATAATCCTGCACATGATTCTATCGAAAAAAAATACGCTTGTATCAGTCTTCTGTTTCATCACGACTAACAGATTAAGAATCAGCGTTTTTTAATAATTTTTTTGTTTGTTTGCCTCTTGATGTACAATCTATGGCATGAGGAGAGGATGTTCAGATTAAGACAAAAAGACATTTTGTTTTTCTCTACCAGGCTCACTCAACCCTAGACTGTGGCCAGTGGACACTGCTGTGGTAACAGATATTATTCACATTGTACAAAGGTTTTTGATGCCCATGGCTGTGTTGTCTGTTTTCCAAAAGTACAGCCCAAACATCTTTACCACCCTTGACAAGGTAAGAATGTAGCTAACCTAAACATATATAGTTTATAACATCATCTTTAGAGTTGACTGTGGCACTTTCCTCCATGGCTTTTATTTTTTCAGACTTGGTTATTCTTCTCTCCAAGTTGTATTAGCTAAGACTTGTGATCTGTTAGTCATAACCCTAATTAGTCCTAGTCTCAAGGGGGAGGGGGGAGGGGGGTGAAACTGTCATTTCTAGGTGTTCTTTGGTCATACACTATCGCTGAAAGAGACCAGTTTAAAAAAATGCATTATTAAAAACACACACACGCACACACACAAAAAGACACCATAAACTACACACGTTCTAATAATAGTGCTTTATTTTGTATTCTCACATTTGTGATGCCTCCTAAAAGACGTAGCATCGGGAGATACACGACCAGGTACGTTAGACAGCGCAGACAACAAGAACAACACAGGTGACACAGCAGATCTCATATTATTATGAATTTAGTGTTCATTTCTTTCACACCAAATCCAGCAGTGAAACACACTGACCCGTGCGCAAATTATTGCAATTTCATGAATGCTGACGAGGCGCATACGGCGCCAGTGCGTAAAGGGAGTGCAGTCAGACTTATCTAAAAACAAAGAAAGAACACCAAACAAAATAAACATAAAGGAACGGGCAAAGTTATGCAACATCCAATTTCATCACCCAAAACTGAAATGAACAGACATAATTATTCTTCCCGGGCAGGGCCGGGTAACTCAGTTAGTTTGTGGAAAACAACAACAACAACAACAAGACAGTTTTATCTCCCTGATTGCTCTGTTTCTTGTAGGAAAACATTATACAAGATACAAAGAACCATGGCAACATAACAGGGGCGACAACATTGCTGACCAGGCTTCAGTATTTTGAAGACTGGTTCGCTACTCTGCTTTCTGTCCTGAGAGATCCTGATGTGAAATTGGACCATGTCGCTGAGGAGATTGAATACGTAGCTAGTGAGTCATGTTATCACATTGTGTATGAATGCACTCTTTCTTTTTTTCAACATCCCCATGAACGTGCGACCTGCACTGATTGTATGTGGGAGAATTTGGATCTGTTTGTCATAAACTTATAAAACTTTAAAAGGGGGTAAAAGGTGAAAAGGAAAATCAGTTTCTTCCCTTTGATGAGTGGAATCAGTCAAACTCTGGAGTAAAATACACAGAAAATGGGCAGAAAAACTGAGAGGGAAGCATAGTAAGTGAGTAAACATACACATGTAGAAACACAGAGATAGATGCGCACACATTGTGCAAGTATAATAATAATAATAATAATAATAGTTCGTCCATCAGGTATGATGATGACCTTAACTGATGACTGGTTAACAACACCAGAGGAATAAAGAACAGAAATTGTTGAGAATTTCAACACATGGACAATAAAGAGAACTAAAGGACACAGAGGACAGAATGGAAAGACTGTTCTTTCATGACTTATGGCTTCTCATGTGACTGATAAGTCCTATTTTTGCCCTGCAGACCCTTCCGCATAAATGACAAGAGTGCTCCGTTGGTTCAGTACCACTGGGCCTTTTCTTGCGCCGTTCTCTTTTTTTGATAGCCTGCTGGACTCTGTCAGCTTCCCATGCTTTGCTGCCTCTGGTAAGGGCCGCCCTCCAATTTGCACGATCAAGCGAGAGCTTTTCCCACTCACTCACATCAATGGCAAAGGCCTTCAGTGATTGCTTGAGAGCGTCTTTGTAACGTCTCTTTGGGGCCCCAACATTCCTCGTTCCATTGGAGAGCTCAGAGAAGAAGATTTGCTTAGGGAGTCTGGAGTCGGGCATTCTGACAACATGTCCTGCCTAACGTAGCTGAATTTTTTTCAGGTGGCAGAAGATGCTCAATTCCTTGGCACGATTGAGGACCTCAGTGTCTGGAATTTTATCCTGCCATTTGATCCTTAGGATCTTTCTAAGGCAGGCCAGATGAAAGTGATTTAGCTTTCTGGCATGCGATTGGTACACTGTCCAGGTTTCAGCCCCATAGAGTAGGGTGGGAAGGACCACAGCATTGTACACTTTCAGCTTAGTGTCTGTGCGAATGCCGGCAACATCCCATACTCTCTTTCGAAGCCTGCCAAATGCAGAGCTGGCTTTGCTGATTCTTGAGAGAATTTCAGTATCAACACGAGTCGCGGAAGACAGCGTACTGCTAAGATAGGTGAAGTTCTCCGACACCTTCAGAAGACTGTCATGGACTTTGATATTTGGGGTCACAGGATACTTGTCGTCTGGAGTAGGCTGATGGAGCACTTCCGTCTTCTTTGTGCTTATTGTGAGGCCAAAGTTGTCACAGGCACTAGAGAACTTATCAACACAGTTTTGCATGCTATCCTCATCGTGTGCCAGAAGTGCACAATCATCAGCAAATAGTAGGTCACAGACTTGAGTACTTTTGGTTTTGGTTTTTGCCTGAAGTCTCCTGAGGTTGAATGGACTGCCATCAGTTCGGTACTTGATGCTTACCCCTTGAGGAGGAGAGCTAAAGGCTTCTTGTAGCATTGCAGAGAACATGATGCTGAACAGAGTTGGGGCTAAGACACAACCCTGTTTTACCCCATTTGTGACAGCAAAGGGCTCTGAAACACTGCCGTTGCTTTTGACTGCAGCTTGCATGCCATCATGAAACTGGCGCACTATTGTGATGAATTCGGGTGGACACCCAAACTTCGCCAAGATTTTCCAGAGGCCTTCACGACACACTGTGTCAAAAGCTTTTGTGAGGTCAACAAATGTGATATACAGCGCTTTATTTTGTTCCATGCATTTTTCCTGAATCTGTCTGGCAGCAAAAATCATATCCGCCGTTCCCCTCTCTTTACGAAAGCCACATTGGCTCTCGGGAAGCAAGTCATTTGACGAGAGGTGATCAAGAAGGCGGTTCAGAAGCATTCTTGCCAATATTTTGCCAGCAATTGAAAGTAGAGAGATTCCCCGGTGGTTGTCACAGACTTGGCTGTCCCCTTTGTTTTTGTACAGATGGATGATTGAAGCATCTTTGAAGTCCTGTGGCAGCTTCCCTGCTTTCAACATATGATTGAACAACTCGGCCAACCTTTCAACAAGCTTTTCTCCACCGAAGGCATACACCTCAGCAGGAATTGAATCCACGCCTGGTGATTTGTTAAAGGACATCTGATTTGTGGCAGTTCGGTTCTCATTTGCTGTGAATGGCTTGGCAAGAGCTGCATTAATAGGAGTCTGAGGGAGGCGGTCAATGGACTCAGTATTTATATTTGATGGCCGATTTAGCACACCTCCGAAATGTTCTGCCAAACGCTGAATTATGGCATTCAATTCAACAATGCGTTTTGAACCATCTGACGCAAGAAGTGGCGTAGTGCCAGAGCGGGATGGTCCAAACACAGCTCGGAGGCTCTCAAAGAACTTTCTAGTGTATCATAATAATAATAATAATATAATGATACACAGACACACGAAACAGAAGAAAAAAACAACAACTATTCTATAAACACACAAATTTTAATACATGTACTCTGACAACCACAGAGATGATGTCGACAAGTTAGATGATAGAAGAGATGCAATAATTAACCAGAGTAAATGTCATGTTGTGGGACATTAACTTGAACAATTCATTCTGTGTATTTAAGGAATTGACAGGACAGAACAAGTGGAAGAAGTTCCCAAAAATGTAAGTTGATGCAACATCTTATGAATGTTTATTTTCTTTCTTTCTTCCTTTAATAATAATAAGAGTTTGTGACATGTAAATAATTTGGAATTGTTCAAATTCTTGAGAGGTTACAGTGTTGAAATAATCATTTACTTTTGGCCTATTTTATACCAGAAAGCTTAAAACATTTTTATATTCATTTTTCAACAACTCTGTAAAACGGAAAATGTGCATGTTTTGATTCAGTTGTTTTTTTTTTTTAACACAAGAATACTGAAAGACTAAAAATAGATACAGTACACAGATCCAAAATTGGAAATCAGAGGGTTTTTTTTCTTTATTTTTTTGGAAGTGAAATATGAGGCAGAAATGTTTGGAAAACTGTATGTATCAGTGCAATCACATCAGGATATAACCAGGTTTGTATAATTGACTGTCTGCTGGTGCAGCATATTTTACAAGGTTGCATAAATTAGTATTCTAGCCCTATTGGAAAGTTAAGAGCAGCGGCTGATAGGATAAAAGGTTAAATTTGTAATTGGGATTTCTCTCAACAGTAAATAGGTTATGAACGTTTGCCTTAACATGTACTCGGATGATGATCATGAGAGAATTTGTGGATATACTGACAGGATTCTATACAATAGTTCTTTCACGGAGGCGTGATCACGGTTTAGTTGGATTTTCTCAGCTATTGCTAAATATAGCGTCCTGAATTTTTGCATGCAGTGTTACATTTATCGGGATCCTACAAATCTTGATTTTGAAGTCAGTGCCCAGCACCTTTCTTTCAAAGCGGCGAATTCCTTTGATCGTTTCTCTGTTTTCAATTTAACAGGCCCCAAACTAACAGATGTTTACAGTATACGTGTGTTCCAAGATGATCTGTCACTTCTGGTTTCCCTGCAGTTGATCTAAATTCCTAAATATAGTAACAATCTGTGGTGTATTGCATTCGTGTAGCGTTACCTTACGGACTTGAGATTTGCTTTACACGAAAATGCATTTATTGTTCCTTTCCTGTAGGATAAAGTTGCTTCAGATTTATTAATTACATAGTAAAAACGGTAACATCCTATGAAAGATAAAACGGGCAAAAAGAAAAAGTTGTATGTTGCAAAGTCCCGTGTGAAAAATAAAACCCAAACGACACAACGCAAACTGAAGAGAAGACAAAAAATGTTCTAATTTTCGACTTTCGCCTTTATCAAGAAAAAAAAATGGAACAGAGCAAACAATTGAACAATAAATAACTATCAATATAAAAGGACAGACAAGCACAATACAACACAAAGAGGTATGCGACCAATAGTAAGAAATTGACGAAATATTATAAAAACCACAGCGACCCCACAGTTTTCTGTGGTTTTTATAATATTTCGTCAATATGAAAGATAAAGTTTGTAAAGTAGCTAGACTTCCCAATATGTAATAAGTTGTGAGAAATGTACACAATGTTGAGATATGACCACCCTTTCCCCTTTCAGCCCCTGTCATTACAAGTGCATGACATTTTGGGTACAATGATCAGGTTGCGGGCTTGGGATCACCTTAGGCCCTTTGGAAAGGCTAGCTCTAAAAATTTTTTGTTCGTTTCAAAACAGGCAATCACTTTTCGATGTTTTTTTTTTATGTTTTGTCATCTCAGTTGCTTTCTGAGTCGGATGTCGCCATTGGATTGATGGCGATATTTGGTTGATTAAAATGAAGGCCCTCGTTTTGCCAATATTCTTCCTCCAACCGCAATACATGGTCCTCGCACTTGGAGAAAAATTCTGCATCGACCGTTTTCAATGCTGCATGGGTTAGATATGGACGTCTGACAGTTTGAAGGTCTTGTTCTACAATTTTCCGCAAAGTATTGATTTTGATTTTTGATTCCATGGTGAAAGGAATTCTGAAATTGAAAGATATCTGATAACGCCTCTGACCTTTGTATTCGCCTACAAGTGAACAATTACGAGTATGTTCTTAAACTCACTTTAATCCCGTGCTGTACCACATTTTAGTGGGGCTCAAAACTATGTGTTAAATTATTACAGTAAACCACCTAAATGTTTACCCTTGTCGGTCCTCTCTTTATTTATGTACCGCTAAAATACCCCCTCCCCCCCCCCAAAAAAAAACCCACAAATCTAAGACTTCACACCAAATTACATTCAAATATCATGGACGGTTGCAACGCTACGAGCTGTTTTCTGGGATCATGCCTCGGTGAACGGACTATACTAGTGACTAGAACATGATAAAGATAACCTTTCGAGATCGATCTGACTATTGAGTTACAAAGAGTTACTTTTGTCTTGATCGGATACGTAGAGACTGTTGTAATACGCTTGTACACTTGTTTGTTACAAGTTCACATTGACGTAAGGCTCGACTCACATAAGAAGAAATGCGAAACGAGGAACGCGAAACTCCGAAACGTGAAACGTCTCACTCCACACGTCACCTGAGCACTTAGGCCTAATCATGCTCTCCGTAGGCCAGTTGACAAAATGGATTCCTCAGATGAAGACACATTTTTTCCATTAGTGTTATTGAGAAAGATAAGAAAAAGGAGAAAACGCAGCATTTGGTGCCGTGAACATTTGATGTGAAGGAGTACAAGAGGAGAATTTTAAATAACATTCTGCTCATTGATGGAGCGTAAGGGCGAGACATTGTTCTTTAATTACTTAAGAATGTCATGCCAAACCTATAAGGAACTCAAGTCACTGGTGCTGCCACGTTTACAACCTGTGGGTTGTATTAGGCGGGAACCAATATCAGCCGAAGAAAGAAGAAAAACTAGTCTTGGCTCTCGGATGGGTAAAAAAAAAACAACAACAAAAAGTCGCTAAAATAAACTTATTATCATCATCATCAACAACAATAACAACAATAACAACTACAACAACAACAACAGCAGCATCAGGAAGAAGAATAATAATATCAACAACAGCAGCATCAGGAAGAAGAAGAATAATATTAACAACAACAGCACCAGGAATATAATAATAATAATAATAATAATAATAATAATAATAATAATAATAATAATAATAATAACAACAACAGCAGCAGGAAGAAGAACAACAGCAGCAGCAGGAATATAATAATAATAATAATAATAATAATAATAATAATAATAATAATAATAATAATAATAACAACAACAACAGCAGGAAGAAGAAGAAGACGACGCAGAAGAAGAAGAAGAACGCAATAGCAGAATAATGCGCTTCACTGCATTTACACAGAAAACTACAAGAAACGCCACAACAAAAGTGAACAAGTTCATTTTGCATCTGCAGGCCAACACATGCATTTCGCGTTTCTGGCGTGTCGTTACCTCCTATGTGCACATTGCCGTTTAAATCATTGGTACCACTTTTGTTTGCATGCATAAGGGATGTCCTTTTTCGGGTTTATCGTTTCGCGGTTTTTCCTATGTGAGCCGGGCCTTAGAGTCATGGTGACTCAACAGTTACACAATCAAGCACCACGTGCACACTTACGACGACGCACACATGCCCATAGACATACACACATATGATAATGTACGCAGATACACAGGCACATGCACACCGACACCCACAAGCAGATCTGCCGGTAGCTTGCCTTGACTAGGTGAAACACTTCATGTGTCATACTGGTGCCCGGGATATGGCCGGAATACTACGAATCTTTGAACATTATGCTATAATCTCATCAAGTCATTTAAAATTTAAAACAATCAGATTTTTTTTAATACCAAAATTTCAACTTTATTACTGTGGGTGCTTTTCATTCATCATCATCATCATTGCCTTTCTCAGCCTGGATCAGGGTATAGGCCACCAACAAACACTTTCCATCCCTCTCTATCATGGGCCAGCCTCTTTACATTATTCCAAGTCTTTCCGCTTCGTTGCACATCATTTTCTCTGGCTCTTCTCCACGTTCCGCGCGGCCTTCCTCTTGATCTCTTGCCCTGGGGATTCCAATCCAATACCTTCGTGATGCTGTTTCCTGGCCTCCTGAGAGTGTGGCCGATCCATCTCCATCGCCTCCTACCAATTTCCTCTCTGACTGGGCTCTGTCTTGTTCTTTCCCATACAATTTCATTGCTGACCTTGTCTGTCCATCTGATCTTAAGTAGCTTCCTCAAACATCTGTTGATGAAAACTTGGATTCTCTTTATGCAGGCCTGGGACGCATTCCAAGTCTCACATCCATACAACAGGACTGACTTCATATTACCAAAAGAATATTATTATTCCAATTCATTTCCCGCCTCATTGTTGTAGTGGCATGAACATGTTTTGTTTAAAAACTCCGGTTTCTCTAATAACCAGGATGGCCATGCTGTGACTGAACTAGTATTGTGCTTAGGTTGTTTAAATGTGTCTTTGTACTTTGATTCAAATTTTCTTGGTGTGGGACGGGGCATTTTTACTAAGGATTTATTCAACGAGAGCCACAACAAGTGAAGGGATCTTTTTAACCTCCATTGTGTCCAAACAAACCACCAAATATTCTCTATTCAAATGGCCGTGTTTAGATTAGGGAGAAAAATATGATGTAAACATAAAAAGAAAGTGTATGCCAACATCTTACAGACATCTCAATATCATCTAATCGTAAGCAGCGCCTCAGTTTGACAATGATGGGTCAAAGCAAACATACAAACATAAGATTCCTGTGTCCCTGTCTTACCTCACACTCAATCTGTTGACCTTATTTGTGTCTCAGAATCAAACTTCTATTCTATACCATATTGGTGCCAATCTTACATCCACAGTTTACTCTTACAAAAGCAGTCAGGCTGTATGAAGAAAAAAAAGAATTGAATGATCAAATCAACTCATTAAAGAAAGATCTGGAGGCCAAAGATAAGCAAATCAAAGGTGGGTAAGGGAATCTTCAGTGTAATTTGTATTTACCTGTGGGGAAAGGACGTTTTAATACAATGAAATCACAGGTAGAAAAAAAAAAAAGATTAACTTCTATATAAATAATTGTTCATGACCTCTGTCCATAATTTGTTTTTTTTCTTCCCTCATTCACTTAATTGACCAGTACTAAGATCTCCTGTCAGTGACTTTCGCTATGTGTTTAATGTTTCAACTAAAATGCCCTGGCTATGTTAATCTATTCTCAAAAGGTGCGGATGTATGCGATAGGATTTCTCAGTGACAGACCTGACAACCTGTGCTTTAAAACATATCATTGTCGCCAAAAATTGTCTTTCTGGAGTGTCAAGGCTTTAGAAACAATGATGAAAATGAACTAACTTTCTGTCTTTACTTTATTACATTTCAAAGAAATGACACGAAACAATGTGAACAATGTGGCTGTCGTTTCCAAGGCCATCGATATAGTTGGGGGGGGGGGGGGGGGTCCAATGCTATTTTTCGTAATAATCCATAGAGTATCTATGCAGTTCTGTGATAATTCATGGAATACAGTCAAATTTAGGCAATCCCAGTTACTTTATGTAACTCCCCATGCTTAATACATTGGTGAAGTTGTGACTTGAATAAATTACATAAACAAATTGTATGGTTGTATGACATTTAGAGCACTACTACAGATCAAAGAAAGCCGTCATGTGATATTTGGAGCACTAAGTTAGTTCAAAGAAATCCGGCATGTGACATTTGGAGCATTAGTATTTGGGCTGTGATTTTATCGAGTAATCCTTAATCAACCTGTTGACTATCGATTAATCTACGAATATTTTGCAATAACATGCGGTGGGTACCACAGGGATAGAAAGTTTCTTTATAGGCCTAATGCTGGCTACACACGTACAAATGTTTGCGCAAAGTCTGCACAAACACAGATTTAGAAACGCCTCCACACGACTCAAATGTTTGTGCAGTTTGAAGCCATGTTACATGAAATTTAAGTGTTGAGTGCTGATAGATCTAGATGAAAAAACGTTCTGTTTGTGCAAATTGCCTACACACCAGCAAACTCAAGTTGACCAACACGTTGTTTGCACAAATAAAATCAAGCACACTTGATTTCTCGCAAACGTTTGCACAAACATTTGAAGCTCAGCACAAACACTCTACACACGTCAAATGCTGTTTGTGCAAACACTATTGGTGCAAACTTTGCGCAAACATTTGTACGTGTGTAGCCAGCATAATACACTCTCCGTCGGTCAATTCCAGATGTATAGCGACTAGTTAACGTTGGCAAAGTGTTTGTTGACGCGTTTTAAAACTTACAAAATTATTTTGAAATTATTTGGATATCAGGATATATTAGAATCCAAAGATGGATATTGTTAGCATAACTGAACAAAGAAACATGTTAAATAGTCCATATTTATTCAACGATCGGTTTTATATTTCACATTTTTTGCTTTAAAATCTTAGAGCCGTGCGCGTTTTGAATAAATGTTGTTTTTTTTTATAAACATTTTCCCTTTGCGTTTATACAGGCTTGGGACTGTCTCGTGGAGAGGCGCGCATTAAAAATGTTTATTTCATTGGTTTTTTTTTTTCCTTTTTTTGGTTTATTATTTTTTTAATAAGTGGTTGAACAAAATAGATAATATACACGAGACTTCACACTGTTGTCGAAGGCCTAATGCTGGCTACACACGTACAAATGTTTGCGCAAAGTTTGCACAAACACAGATTTAGAAACGCCTCCACACGACTCAAATGTTTCTGCAAATTTTGCACAAACAAACGCACATTACAAGATGGCTTCCATCGAGGAAGCACTACTGTTGTACTCTGTTATGATAGATCTAGATGAAAAAACGTTCTGTTTGTGCAAATTGCCTACACACCAGCAAACTCAAGTTGACCAACACGTTGTTTGCACAAATAAAATCAAGCACATTTGATTTCTCGCAACCGTTTGCACAAACATTTGAAGCTCAGCACAAACACTCTACACACGTCAAATGCTGTTTGTGCAAACACTATTGGTGCAAACTTTGCGCAAACATTTGTACGTGTGTAGCCAGCATAAGGGAAGATAAGCTTCGTGGGACCCAACAAAAACAATAGGACAGTTATGTGGAGGGAATTGGACACAGAGATCAGAATCGCCAGAAAAGCCACAAATAGTGGCCATGGACAAGGACAACAACAACAATAATAATAATGATGATAAAATAATAATACCTGTAATAATAATAATACCTGTATTAATAATAATGCCTGTAATAATAATAAAAAAAGTAAATAATAAAATAACAACAACAATAACATCATCATTGTCATTATTTATAGACCAGTCTTTTTTCACCTAATTCATGATGATGATGATGATGATGATGATGAACAGAACAAAATTTTTTGAGTGCAAAAGATTGGAATTTTTTTCAATAGATTTGCGACTTGATGTTGATATGAGTCTGTGAAAATGTAATCGAATACCAGCAGCGGTATAGGTGCGCCAAATATCACACTGAAATTTTATTAATTTTTGGTAGTGCTCCAAGTGTCATACTGCCATTTGACCTAGATTTAGGTAGTGCTCCAAATGTCATGTTTTAAAAATTTTGGTGCTCCAAACGTCATGCCACCAATTGTATATTCTTGCAATTTGTGTGAGAAAGTAATGTTTAATTAAGACATAATGAAGTAGAAAGCCATCCTACATTTGGATACACAGATTTACCAAGGTGAGAAGTTATCTTGAAAATATTTAGTTCATTTATTTTCTCAGGGAATTTAGTACTTTACATACAGTGAGGTATGAGGTGATGGGAAGATGCAGACTGTTTGGAGCCTGAAATGAATGGCAGCGTTTGGTATGTGTGTGCGTTCGTGTGTGTGTGTGCGCGTGTGCACCGAGTGACCTGACCAATCATCTAGCAACAAACTCAAGACATGTTGAAATGGCATAGACAAAGACATGGCAAGGCGGCGGGGTGGAGGTGAGAAGTGAGGACATGTTTTGTGTGTGTGTATGGTATTTGGGGGGGGGGGGGAGATGTTGTGGTGTTGCGGGATTTGTGACCCAGATAAAGTTTGGGATACAGAAAGTAAAGGTAGTGAGGAAACAATCATAAAACCAAAAAAATGCGTTATATACCTTGAAGGTGACACTGGAGCACAAATGTCACGTTTTCTGTAATTTCAGTCATGATAAACAAAACTAGTCAGCCAGTAAAATGTTCAAATAGCTAATAATGAAGCGATAACGAGGGTTAATACGATCACTGAATTAAATGTCATCTTTATTATTTCTTTCAGAGCAAAATGAACAACACAAGAAAGAACTGCAGGAGATGAAAAAGATCCGAGAGGCAGAACGGAGACAGGCAGAGAAAGAATCAAACAGATTGAAAGGTTAGTAGAAAAGTTTGAATGAGAACTATGACATAAGGAGGAAAGAAATAGATAGATGTGGACGTCATCAATTGAGGATACAAAGAGGGACAGAAAAAAGTCCCGATAATTATTTTTTTTTCATCTCTCATCATTCTGATGAACATGCAAGAATGAATTAAGTCAGACCCAGGTGATGTACACTTGGTTTACTTGTGTGTTAGAGAACCTGCTTGTGACAATCATAATGAACGAGAAAATGTTCTTGAATGAAACTTTGAGAATGTGTTTTTTTTCTACCGAGAGAACATTAATTGGATGTTTACTTTAGGCGATGGGCGACTGAAAGTGCTAAAATGTTTGTGAAATGCGACAGCATGTTTTTTTTGGGGTGTGTGTATGTGTGTAAGTGTGTGTGTGTGGTTTTGGGGTTGGGGGGCGGGGGGGGGGGTGGTCAAGGTTATATAGAAAATATGAAATATATCCGTCTATACAAAAAAAATGTAAGAAAACCCCTTTGTTCCCTATGGACTCAAAAACTACTGGACGTATTGAACTGAAATTTGGCACACACAATTGTACGATACTGACCAGTGTTCCTATGTACATAAGCATAAAAAAGCTTATGGGATTCGTGAGTTATTCCAATAATGCGATAAGAATGGAACAGTAAATTTGCGAGAGCGTTTGATCCGAATTGTACGTCCGTTAACCTATGACCTCTTTCTTTGTTAATCGCTTTTCCACTTCCGGCCCGGAATTCGATTCATAATCACAGTAGCTAGATCTAGCATGCACTGATGCAGCATGCCCCCTAAAAAACGTACTATCGGTAGGCATACGCCAAAAGCCAGAAATGTTCGTCAAAGAAGAATACCAGATAACCAAAATCTAGATCTAGATCTAGATCTACAAATTCGCCATGCACTGATGCAGCATGCCCCCTAAAAAACGTACTATCGGTAGGCATACGCCAAAAGCCAGAAATGTTCGTCAAAGAAGAATACCAGATAACCAAAATCTAGATCTAGATCTACAAATTCGCCATGCACTGATGCAGCATGACCCCTAAAAAACGTACTATCGATAGGCATACGCCAAAAGCCAGAAATGTTCGTCAGAGAAGAATACCAGATAACCAAAATCTAGATCTAGATCTAGATCTACAAATTCGTCAGCCCCTGGCATTGTTAGACCCTGCAGGTAACGCTGTGACTGTCACTGAAAATGAGAAGAAACCAGAAGAGGCACACGTGCTTTCGACAATGTCAACTGAATGCAGTCACTGCAATGCCAGGTTATTTACTGAGGAAACTAAGAGTCTGTGTTGTGGCAATGGTAAGGTTTCCCTCCCACCACTGCAAGATCCCCCAGATCTACTAAAGACCTTACTCACAGAAACAACTTCTGCGGCAAATCATTTTCGATCTAATATAAGAGCATTCAATGCCAGTCTCGCATTTGCATCACTCGGTGTGACAGGGGATATTCTACCACCTGGAGTGTACACTTTTCGCATTCAAGGAGCTGTGCATCATAGGATAGGACAACTTCTACCTGAAGGTAATAACAGACCTGCATTCGCACAAATTTATATTCATGACACTGAAAATGAGATGGCAAATCGATGTGCATGGAATGAGGATTTACATGTAGATATCATGCAGAAACTTCAAGATATGTTGCACTCAGTCAATCCATTTGTCCGTCAATTTTTGAATGCGGCCGAGCAAATCCGTCTCGCAGCTGACAGAGGAGGTGAAGTCCGAATGGTGCTTAAAGCCGATTCTACAAAGGATGCACGAAGGTATAATTTACCAACAGCTTCAGAAATTGCTGTCCTGCTGCCAGGAGATGACAACACACGTGCATGCCCCAGGGATATTGTTCTCTATCGTCATCCTACTGATCATCCACAACGTGAGTCACTTATGCGCATCTGTGAATATCACCCTCACTATGATAGTTTGCATTATGTTCTATTCTTTCCGAGGGGAGAAGATGGATGGCAGACTGGAATTTCACACCAGGCCAATAGGAAGGGACAAGTCACCCCAATGGAGTTCTATTCCTATCGATTAATGGAAAGGGGAGACTTTAGCATATTACATCACAGTGGCCGACTTTTTCAGCAATATGTTGTCGATCAGTTTGCAAAAATGGAACAACAGAGACTCAGGTTTTTGAGGTTCAACCAAAACACCTTGCGTGCAGAACTCTATCAGGGCCTTGCTGATGCTGTGGCTGCTGGAGACACAGATGGTACATCTATTGGCCGAAAAGTCATACTGCCAGCAACATATGCCGGAAGCCCACGTAACATGATGCAGTTGTATCAGGATGCAATGTCGATTGTACGTGCCTTTGGAAAGCCTGATTTGTTTATTACATTTACATGTAATCCATCCTGGCCTGAAATAAAGAGGGAGTTAAGGGGTCGACAGGAGGCCAGTAACCGTCCAGATTTGATTGCTCGCATATTCAGATTAAAGATGCAAAGCTTTATGAACGACATACTGAAGAAGAAAATCTTTGGACCAGTTATTGCCTATGTTCGAGTCATCGAATTTCAGAAAAGGGGTCTTCCTCACACACACATGCTCCTTATACTGGATAATGATCACAAACCAAGAACAACAGAGGATATAGACAGGATAGTGAAAGCTGAACTGACAAACGACCCTGTTCTTAAGGATTTGGTGAAGACACACATGATGCACGGGCCATGTGGTGCTGCCTTTCCAAACAGTCCCTGCATGGTTGACGGAAAATGCAGTAAGGAATTTCCAAAGACCTATGCAGACAGTACATCATTCACCACTTCATCATACCCAAAGTACAAACGGCCTTGCAATGACATCTCAGTGGACAAACAGGGTGTTTCTTTGGATAACAAGTGGGTAGTGCCATACAACCCATACCTCCTCTCAAAGTACAGAGCCCATATCAATGTTGAAGTATGCAATAGTGTGACTGCTGTGAAATACCTATACAAGTATGTGTACAAGGGACATGATAGAGTAATGATCCACTTCACTACTTCAGATGATGAAATCCAGAGATACGTGGATGCCCGCTACGTTTCAGCCAGTGAGGCATGCTGGAGACTCTTCAGTTTTGAAATGCAGGATAGGTACCCTGCCATTCAAAGGCTTGCCCTTCATCTTCCTGACCAGCAGAGTGTTGTGTATAGAGAGGGACAAGCTCAGAATGCATTAGCTGCACCCAAAGCCACCACACTTATGGCTTGGTTTGAAGCAAACAAGGCCCATGAGGCGGCAAGGAACCTGTTCTACCATGAGATGCCAGAGCACTTTGTTTGGGATAAAACTGCCTGCTGCTGGAAACCAAGACAGAGGGATATAAAATGTATTGGCAGATTATACTGTGCAACTCCAGCGGAAGGAGAGCGTTTCTATCTGCGAGTGTTACTGCACAATATTAAAGGTGCCATTTCATTCAATGACTTGAAGACTGTGAGAAACGGCCACCTATCACATTCCTTTAAAGAGGCCTGCTACATGAGAGGATTACTCGAGAGTGATGAGGAGTGGAAGGTTTGCCTTCAAGAAGCATCTCAGTATGCTATGCCAGCTCAAATGCGACAGTTGTTTGCAATGGTTTTGGTCTTCTGTGACCCTGTGCAGCCATTACTGTTGTGGCAACAATTTGAAGTAGCCTTGACAGAAGATTATTTACACAGAAAGTTTCATCAGTCACGTGCACAACCTGACCAATGTTGCTCAAACATGGCCCTCCATGAAATTAATGAAATTCTGCATACTCATAACAAGTCTGTAGAGGATTATTCTTGGCCGCAGCCAACCACGAATTCTGCTGGCATTACCACTCAAGACAACTGGAATGCAGATGAAGAGAGACAGAAAGCTGCTGCCTGGATAATTTCTATGAATGCAGATCAACTTGCAGCATTCAATCAAGTGATGGAGGCTGTACTTTCTGTAAATCCACAACAGTCATTGTTTTTTATTGATGGGCCAGGCGGCACTGGCAAGACTTTCTTATACAACACATTGCTGGCAGAAGTACGGGGCAGAGGACTGGCCGCATTACCCATGGCATCATCTGGAATTGCTTCTGAACTTCTCGATGGCGGCAGAACAGCACACTCAACATTGAAGATACCTATTCCAATTAATGCATCAAGCATGTGCAGCATATCCAGAGGCTCTGAAGCTGCTGCTCAGATACGGGCTTGCAGCTTATTGATTTGGGATGAGGCACCGATGACAGACAAGCAGGTATTTGAGTGTGTGGACAGATCGTTTCAAGATGTCATGGGTAACACTAAGCTTTTTGGCTGCAAAGTTATCGTCCTTGGTGGAGACTTTCGTCAAGTTTTACCTGTGGTGCGACATGGATCTGAGGGTGACATTGTCAATCCAACTTTGAAATCATCGTATTTGTGGCAGTATGTCAAGATAATGAAGCTGACACAAAATATGCGAACAAACAGCAACGATGGCTTCGACACTTGGTTGCTCCAGGTTGGCAATGGGCTAGAGCCAACTCTGCCTGACTCTGTAAATATACAACTTCCTCCTCAAGTCTGCCTTCCACAAAATGCAGATATAGAGGCTTTAGTCAGTACAGTCTTTTCAGAGACAAGTGAAGCAGACCTTACTGATGCAGCTATTCTAACCACCACGAATGACTATGTTGATCAACTGAATAACAAAGTCCTCAAGAAACTACCTACAGAGGAAAAAATTTACTTAAGTGCTGATTCAGTATGTGACACTGAAAATCCAGCATTTTTTCCCACAGATTTCCTTAACAGCCTCAATCTGTCAGGGTTACCCCCTCATGTCCTGGCGCTGAAAATTGGCACACCAGCAATGCTCCTCAGGAACCTCTCTCCAAAACAGGGTCTGCTGAATGGGACAAGGATTCTTCTCACAAAGCTTGGAGACAGAGTTATCGAGGGACGGCTTCTTACTGGGAGAAATAGGGGTCAATTTGTGTTTATTCCAAGAATAACCCTCTCGCCTTCTGATTCTGGCCTGCCTTTTACATTACGCAGACGACAATTTCCTCTGCGAACATGTTTCGCAATGACAGTGAACAAATCACAAGGGCAAACTTTGAACAAAGTAGGGATTTACTTGCCAGAGCCAGTATTCAGTCATGGCCAGCTCTATGTTGCTCTTTCAAGAGCAAAGAACTTTAATTCTATCACAGTTTTAGTTCCAACCAAAGGACAAACCCGGAATGTTGTGAAGACTGTGTTGTAGCACAAACTTGGATATATTACCCTACAGCCATGGCCAGTTGTTACTTTGGGGTAAGTTAAGTTTAAATGTGGCATGTTACTTTTACTGGCTTTTATCTTTTACTGCTCTACCACAACTTTGTCCTCTCTCCCGTTCATTTGAACGGGTTTCATACTAGTTTCCAAAAAAAACCAATATATATATATCTCTAGTCCAGTGTCATTATTTCATACATTAGTCCTTCATGATGGACATGTCTGTGTTGTATGTTGGGATTTTCTGATGGACAATATCCATACTTTGATTAGAACGTGTCTAATACATTGACCCGCACTAGTAAATCGGTCATGGAGCATAAAATATGGCAAGGTTTTAGTGTAGAATTTTGACAGATGGACATCATATGGCATAAGTCATGGTAACCATTGCAGACAGCAACTGATGTTTTCAAGTAGTTGTGGTCTGAGTTGACAGACCAGTATTGGCATCATATATGTATGTTGTAGTAGAGAACAGTTTAGCTGTGGTACTATCTGTTTCTGTTGTGACTGGTCCTACAGAACTCTCAGTATCCAGTTGTCTGTTATATTGCATATGTTTTCACTGATGATTACCTGTGCTCAAGAGTTCTGAAGGTGGAAAAAATGTCGCACGATGTCAGTATGAGAATTAGACAACTGTTACTTTCAAATGTGGGTCTTAACCATTCTTGCCAAGTCATTTACATACACCAAATTGCACTGTCAATGTGCAGATTTATACATTCGGAGATTTACAATTTTTTTTGGTTCTCCTTCAACAGAAGAAATCAAGAAAAAAGATGCTACAATTTCTAAACTGCAGAGTAAGGTGAGTCTAGACATGTGACCGGAACTGATCTATAAAACACGTACTGTCTTTCTCTGTTTACTTCTCCTGCTTTCATAGATAGACAAACAGATACGGTGTCGCGATGTGGGTTACATGGGGATATTTCGACTGACACTCTTTCGAGGTCCGCTCCCACAATCGACGAACACACAAAAATAAATACTTGCACTCTAGAAACTAAATAAATCAATTGCTTTCAATTTTAGCAGAACTGTAGAGCAGTTTAATTACAGGAATTAATGTAACAAATATAATTATTTATATATATATCAATTCAAAGGCAACTGAATCTAACTAATGGAACTACAGCTTTTATAAAGACTAACGAATTCAATCTAACTACTTGCAGGTCATATGAGTTATATGGCAAATAGAATCCGCGCACGTGGCGACAGATTTAACAGTTTAAATTCTATTAATTCAATGAGACATGTTATGATGTGGACATTTCCTCTAGACACGCCATGGAGAATGCTTGTACAACCATGCGTTGTCTGGCGGTAGCTCTGAAACTGTCTTCAAAAGTAAGTAGAACGGTTCACTTTCATCATTACAAATTAGTATAGACTCTCACCATGCGGCCCTCACTGGGAGTGAGAGCGCTGGATGTAAACGCTGTGGGTTTATATCAAACCAAGTAGCTTAGGCTCTGGAGCTTTAAATCAGGCCCCTCACAATGGACTGCTCAACTGCGTCTCCATGTCCCTCATCTGGCTGAGGACTATCGCCGTCCACCTCGTAAATGGATTTTCTACATGTGGCCCAGAACTAAGTTCTGTATGGCCTTAAATACTGGACTGCATCTGCAGCTTACCGTCTAATTCCTGGATTGTGATTGGTGCAACCACTTCTAGCTCAGCTGCCGAACTGAGTTATTTTAAGTAACAGCCCTACGCAACGACCTTGGGTCGACATCAAAGGTCGAATTACTTCAATACAATATAATATAAATTTTATAGCAATAAATTCTTAACATGTTCAAAACCCCGAGCTTTTACTCTGGATCACGGTTTTTCTGTACGTCAACAGACGTCTCAATAACATTTAATTCCTACTCACCCCTTCCCTCTTTACTACCCCTAGTTCAAAACACGAGATACAACAAGTGCTCAGTCATGCACACCTACGCTGTCCCTCTATCCTTCCCCACCTTCTGTCTATCTATCAGGGAAAAAACTGTTCAAAACACATTGTTTACGAGACCAGCTCAAGGCCAAGTTATGCTGGCTCGTACAATAATTACGTTTCTAAAAATTACTTACTGCTCTCGCAAAAATTTACTCTTATGAATTAAATCTGCTCTTGACACATCCCCCACCCCAGTGAAAACTTAGGGTTTGAACGACACAATGTGTACTAAAGTCATTAAGTCAGAATACATTTGGAAGCCATATGGAAAAACTATAGCGTTAACTGAAAGTCATGAAAAAAATTGTTGAGAACGTGCATTCTGAAGGACATATGCGACGTTCTATAATATATGTGGTAATTGTGTATAGTGTAATATATGTAATGTAACAATATTGTTACAATTAAAGTGATAACCTATTTCACAAAGACATACTGTAAAGACTTAAAATATTGAGCATCTAGCTCATAGCTTCACTGAGCGTAATTATGACATATATAACATGTACAAACAATGGTTAATCTAACGTAATGGTATCCTGGCAGCAGTAGGTCTGGTCCCTTGGTTTGCCATTTCCTCATCTCATTGACCCGCAGACAAAGGCATCAAGGTTGTCTGGAACTCAGGTCTTGGTCAGAATGGACGCTAGTGGATAAAGGAATCACATAAATTTTGAGAAAGTATGCCCATAACTTGTAGGACAAATAATGTGAAACCATCCACGGTCTCCGAATGAGGTGAAAAATGCTCAACCTCAATGTTTACAGACTATATAATGATACTAAATTAACCGGGACAACACATCGGCTTGTAGATTATCATTCCCAGGTATAGCTCTAATGATAAATTTGTATTCCTGGAGCGCAAGGCTCCATCGGGTAAGTCGCGCATTTCTCGCTCTGTTCGACTTGAGGAATAGTAATGGACGATGATCCGTTTCAATTATAAATTCGGACATTAATAAGTATCGAGAAAATGCATCGACCGCGTAAACAATCGCGAGACACTCACGTTCGATAATCGCATATCGAGTCTCTCTATCAAGTAGCTTCCGGCTTGCGTAAAAGCACGGACGTAAGGAACCTTCATGCTCTTGGAGCAACACGGCGCCGATACCTTTATCCGACGCATCTGTACGGACGACGAAGGTCTGGCGAATATCTGGTAAAACAAGCAGGGGGAAAGTAGAAAATAAATTCTGAATAGTCTGAAGGGCATCAGCGCACTGAGGCGTCCAGACGACTTTATTTGGAAAATTCTTCCTCGTTAGATCAGATAACGGGGCTGAAAGGGAAGAAAAGTTTGGTATGAACTTCCTGTAGTAATTCAAAAGTCCCAACAAGCTACGGACTTGTTTTTTAGTTTTAGGGGGTTGAAGTTTCAAAATAGTGGATATTTTGCGATTGTCTGGAGTCTGAACCCCGCGGGTTATGGTATGACCCAAGAAGTTTATGTGGGAATAGCCCAAGAAGACCTTACTGGGCCTCGCGGTAAGGCCAGCTCGGCGAAGAGTGGCAAAGACTTCACGAAGGGCCATCAAGTGGCCAGCCCAATCGGTCTGAAAAATACATATATCATCGAAGTAGGATAACACGCAGCGCAGTTCATTTAATAAGATGTTCATCATGCGCGCGAAAGTTGCTGGTGCAGTAACCAGTCCAAAAGGCATATATTTCCATTGCATTAAACCCAAAGGGGTTTGAAAGGCTGTATACTGTTTACTATCCTCTTCGAGAGGAATCTGCCAATATCCTTTGGATAAGTCTATTTTAGAGAAGATAGTGGCGTTAGATAACCGCGCGAAAAGGTCCTCCTGATTGGGAATGGGTTCCGCATCATAGATGGTAATAGCATTGAGCTTTCTATAGTCAATGCAGAAGCGCACGGTATCGTCTTTCTTCTTGACTAACACAATGGGCGAGCAATAAGGGCTTGTAGACCGCTCTATTACGCCTAATTGTAACATTGCACGTACCTCGGTGATTATTGTTTCGTGAGCGTGCAGCGGGTACGGGTACGGTTTTACAAAAACAGGCACGTCTGTCTGGAGACGGATTACATGTTGGACTAAAAACGTACAACCGGGCAGGTCAGTGAACACTGTCGCAAATTCTTGGAGCAGGTCCGTAAGGTCCTGTTTTTGAGACGGCGTAAGCTCATCACTGATATTAATATCACTGATGCTCTCGGAGGCTTGTAATATGGGCAAGGATCTGTCGATACTTAACGGGTCCTCGTCGTCGACAGTAACTAAAGCCGCGTTGGCCCTTGCGATGACATGAACGGAGTCGCCTCGACGACGATCATCGCTAGGCAGGTACTTTTTGAGCATATTAATATGGAATACTTTTTGCTGCCCGCGGATGTCTATCAAGTAATTGACTCTGGAGAGTCTCTTTTGGACTCTATATGGTCCCTTCCACGTTAGAAGGAGTTTATTTTGCGTTTGAGGCAAAAGTACAAGTGTCAGATCTCCGACGGTTAAGGCGCGCATTTGGGCGCCCTGATCGCGATAAAATTTTGAAGAACTCGCTCTAGCGCATGCAAATTGCAGAGCGGTTTTGCATGCATTAATAATTCGTTGTCGGAGATCGACAACATATTGATACGTGGAGCGCGTATCATAATCATCGGTTTCCGAACCGGTGAACAATTGACTAAGAATGGCCATCGGGCCACGTGGTTTACGTCCGTATAATAGTTCAAATGGGGAGAAACCCGTGGACGCGTGCGGGAGTTCCCTATAGGCGAAAAGAATAGCGGGGAGCTGACGGTCCCAGTCTCCTGGTCTATCGGCAGATACGCGGGCTAACATTGCCTTCATGCTCGCGTTCCACCGCTCGCAACAACCGTTTGATTGCGGATGATAGGGGGACGTTAATTTCTGCCTAATGCCCGCTAACTCCAGCACCTTTTTGTATAGTTCAGAGGTGAATTGTGGACCTCTGTCGGAAAGAATCTCGCCGGGAAATCCGACTCGCGAGAAAATAGTCATAAGCGCTTCAGCGATATGGTCAGCCGTAATGTCTTTCAAGGGAATAGCCTCAGGCCAGCGCGTCGCGTAGTCGATGACCGAAAGAATAAAACGGTGGCCCCTATCTGATTTAGTAAGAGGGCCCACCAAGTCAATCGCGACCCGCTGAAATGGGATTGAGACTGGAGGCATTTCCTGTAGGGGCGCGCGCGATGCCTTACCTTTGGGTGTACGTTTTTGACACACATCGCAGCGCGCCACAAAACGGTTGACGTCCGCGTATACTCCAGGCCAAAAAAAATGTGCCAATATTCGTGACTTGGTTCTGGCTGAACCTTGGTGGCCTGAAAAGGAAGTGTCGTGCGCGAGACGCAAAATATCACGACGGAACGACTTAGGAACTACCAGCTGTTCGTCGGCGTCGCGTTTATTTCTGAAATTTCTATAAAGTAATTTATTCTTAATAAGGAATGGAGAGGCATTTCCATTCTGAGGTTGAACCCTCGCAAACAGCGGTTGAAGTGAAGAGTCGTTTTGTTGTTCCCTGTAAAAAATGGAAGGCGTGACATTGAAATCAAAAACGGGGGTCGCTAAATTACTATCCGGTGGACGCTTTGACTGTTGTCGGGTGATTACACACGCAACTTCTTCTGTCCAGATGTTCAAGTCGCCGTCAGGTGTATCGTTCACCTGTGGTAAGTTACCAATTATTAAATCGGCAACCGGATTCGGTAAAACACACGCCGTTACGACACCGGTAATAAATGGCGTGGCGACGTAGACCTCCGCGAGTCGGAAACGCTCGACGGAGCCCCCAAAAGTAATACATGTTGCCTCTTGTTCAATAAGTTGGGTCGGTCGAACCAAAGACTCCCGGACACCTATGGTGGTGCATCCTGTATCCCGTAACACGGACGCGGGTATGGCATTTACATGACCTTTATATAATGTCAATGACCCGTGCTGATGAAGGGCCGACATCACCGGGACGGCGCCCGTCATGGGCGACGTGAGTTCGACGGGGCTGACATTCTGTGCAGCCGGAACTACGACAGTGCAAGCATTCGCAGCCTCGAATTTTACTTTACAATCCTTTGATATATGCCCAGGTCTATTGCACCGATAGCACCTGATAATATTCACGTTACGTTGGGGTGGCATTGGAGGCGCGTTATATGGAGTAGTAAAATATGCCCAAGGAGGTGGGCATGGTGGGCCTTGATACTGGAAGCCCTTGCAATTATCCCGACGCGGTGGACCAGAAAAATTTTGCGCTTGTGGTCCAGTGGGTGGTCCAGCACGTCGCGGAAAACCGCGCGATCGATTCGGTGGCGGTTGGGAGTATGCCCTCGGAGACGGTGTCTGGCGATTAGTAGGACGGGAATTTCTACTTCCCGCAGGTGGAGCACCACTGACTCCGGCATAAAAGGGTTCGCTTGTTTTTGGTTTCGCCAGCGAACGATTGGGATGGGCAGAAGCGTACTGCTCCGCCAACGACGTGGTTTCTATTAATGTTTTCGGTGCCCACTCTTTAAGGTGGGACACCAGATCAGGGTGACACGCGTTATAAATTTGGTCCTTTAATATTAGCTCGTACAGCCCTTGAAAGCTACCGTCAGCGATGCCGGCTAACTGAATCCAGCGGTCGAGGTAGTGCTTTAATCGATCAACGTACGTAGAGAAGTTTTCGGATGGGTCCGGTTTACACGTCCGGAATCGTTGGTGAAACCCGTCCTCTGTATGTTGAAAACTTTTGAGAAGAGCCTTTTTAAGGACATCATAATTTTTAGAATCTTCAATATTGAGGCCATGAAATACCTCAAGCGCACGACCAGTCAATAAATTTGCAAGGCACGAAGTCCATTCCGTGCGGTCCCAACCGGCGGCTACAGCGTGGAGCTCAAAGCGATGGATGTAAGAATCGATGTGGTCGATCTTATCATTGTAGGTCGGTAGCTTCGGCTTAGTTTTAACATTATTCGCGGATGCTAGCGGAGCCGCGGTGGGCTGGATGGCCTGCAATTCTAGTTTCTTTAGAAAAATCTCATGCTCTCTTTGAGCCGCGTTCTCAGCTCTTTCTCGTTCTTCTTTTTCTCTTTCTCGTTCTTCTTTTTCTCTTTCTCGTTCTTCTTTTTCTCTTTCGTGTCGTTCTTTTTCTCTTTCTCGTTCGCGTTCCTCGGCCTTCTCGGTTCGTTCTGCGGCGCGCTCCTCTCGAGCCAGCTCTTGGTCTTCCATTTGTTTCCTTTCGCACCAAGCGGGTAGCTGATCATCGGGGACGCCCAACAGCTTCGCCGCGTTAATATAGGCAGAGTAATCAGTCATTATGGTTAAGACTCCGAATAAGTCTCTATATGAGATCTAGTATTGATAAAGGTCAGGTATCCGGATCCTTCACGCGATAACCTGCGTACAGTGAACTATGTTAGCACTGTATTCTTTACGATTATCCGATTAAAATAACAATCTTAATTATTAACCTGAAGTTATCAATTATCCCTGAGGCCAATTGACCTCGTCGGGTGGCCGCTACTAAGAACGACGAATTACCAACACTGTTCCTTCGTTATACAACTTGCAGTGTCCTTACTGTTATCACTGCGTAACTAATGTTTATGACGTATAAATCAACGACAATTTTATTTCGTTGATTAAAATTACAGCTATCTTTATATAGCTATCGTATATTTTAAATTCCGAGGTAAATTCTATTACCTGAAGTTCTTTTTAAGAACTACTATTTCAGTACTTAGTTACTGAAGATTCAAGGCAGGTGCACAACTGCGCTTGAATGGGGAATCTCTATTCCCAACAATATATTTAACTTCCGGCCTATGAGCCTTACTCGTCACAACAACCAGAGAATATAATCAATGCGTCAACATTGACGCATGATTCACACAGGCAATATATTTAAGAAAAGGAATGTATAATTACAATGTACGTAAGGTGTAATAAAAAAAAAAAACACGAAACTCGACGCTAGACTAACAAGAAAAGACGGACAATAACAAACTCTACAGTCTGAACATATTTACAGATAGGATTAAGAAGAGGACAAGAGAGACGTCTTCCTAAAACAACGAGGAAGATAGAAACGCTACAATCTAAACAAAATGTACAGATCCCTATCAAAGTCTATTCTCACGAATGCGAATCCTCACTGTTTTAATCACCACTGGTTGTTGCGAGACCGCAGACGTTGTCGTCGAAACGGCAAAATCGGCGACCAAGCCACCACTTTGGCACAGAGGACACGCACACGTAAGAACGCCCTCGCCACCGCCCGTGGGTTCCTAAACACAGAGAAAAAGTAAAATGAGCCTGTAAAACAGAAGGAGGAACACTCAACTCCTTAACGCAGACGATATTAAGGATGGAATCACTTAACTCAAGGAACTGGTGGAGATTCCTTTAGCCCTTGCGTACACCACAGTCAGTACGTTTGTCTTTCTTCGTTTAGTTATGTTGAAGTCTCCTTGGCCTCGATCCTCGGGTCAATGGGAGAGCCGGAAATATGTGGAACAAATAATGAAAGAAAGCAGTATACAAAACTAAATACAATGAAGTAATTAAAGTAGCTCAACGTGAAGACCACGTGAGCACTGAAACTGAAAAAAAAACAAAAGTTAATCAAAGAGAAAAACGATATACTCTAATCTAAATAAACTATAAACTAAACAATGGTGTGTAGTGTCCCCTCCAGTGTCGCGATGTGGGTTACATGGGGATATTTCGACTGACACTCTTTCGAGGTCCGCTCCCACAATCGACGAACACACAAAAATAAATACTTGCACTCTAGAAACTAAATAAATCAATTGCTTTCAATTTTAGCAGAACTGTAGAGCAGTTTAATTACAGGAATTAATGTAACAAATATAATTATAAATATATATATCAATTCAAAGGCAACTGAATCTAACTAATGGAACTACAGCTTTTATAAAGACCAACGAATTCAATCTAACTACTTGCAGGTCATATGAGTTATATGGCAAATAGAATCCGCGCACGTGGCGACAGATTTAACAGTTTAAATTCTATTAATTCAATGAGACATGTTATGATGTGGACATTTCCTCTAGACACGCCATGGAGAATGCTTGTACAACCATGCGTTGTCTGGCGGTAGCTCTGAAACTGTCTTCAAAAGTAAGTAGAACGGTTCACTTTCATCATTACAAATTAGTATAGACTCTCACCATGCGGCCCTCACTGGGAGTGAGAGCGCTGGATGTAAACGCTGTGGGTTTATATCAAACCAAGTAGCTTAGGCTCTGGAGCTTTAAATCAGGCCCCTCACAATGGACTGCTCAACTGCGTCTCCATGTCCCTCATCTGGCTGAGGACTATCGCCGTCCACCTCGTAAATGGATTTTCTACATGTGGCCCAGAACTAAGTTCTGTATGGCCTTAAATACTGGACTGCATCTGCAGCTTACCGTCTAATTCCTGGATTGTGATTGGTGCAACCACTTCTAGCTCAGCTGCCGAACTGAGTTATTTTAAGTAACAGCCCTACGCAACGACCTTGGGTCGACATCAAAGGTCGAATTACTTCAATACAATATAATATAAATTTTATAGCAATAAATTCTTAACATGTTCAAAACCCCGAGCTTTTACTCTGGATCACGGTTTTTCTGTACGTCAACAGACGTCTCAATAACATTTAATTCCTACTCACCCCTTCCCTCTTTACTACCCCTAGTTCAAAACAAAAGATACAACAAGTGCTCAGTCATGCACACCTACGCTGTCCCTCTATCCTTCCCCACCTTCTGTCTATCTATCAGGGAAAAAACTGTTCAAAACACATTGTTTACGAGACCAGCTCAAGGCCAAGTTATGCTGGCTCGTACAATAATTACGTTTCTAAAAATTACTTACTGCTCTCGCAAAAATTTACTCTTATGAATTAAATCTGCTCTTGACATACGGATGTTACCCATACACATGGATGGTCAATATACATATTGTTACAGTCACATGTAATTATGGACTATCCACAGAGATAAACATGTAGGGATAATACAGACACTGGCATACATACACAGTCACACACACACGCATTCAACTTAGTATTGGATAAATCATTTATTCACCCTTTCCTCCCTCACTCTCACATATACGTTCCTTTACACACTTCGGCCAGTTGTATGGAACAAACTTCCAAAAGCTGTTCGCGAATTATCTAATTTGGAGATTTTTAAACGTAAACTAAAATATCATCAGCTATTCTCACAGTGTTTCCAATAGGTGCTAGAAAAAGAGAGAATCCATCATGAATGACAGAGTCGGAAAGAGAGTGAGAGGGAGTAAGAGAGAGACAGATAGAGAGACAGACAGAGAGAGGAAGGGAGAGAGAGTAAGAGATGAAGAGAGAGTCATGTAAGGCGCATTGTGTCACAAATCCCAGACTGGGAGATGTAATAAGTTATGACAGGACAACAATCACGAACAAACAAGTTTAACACTTAACAGAACAATCCATCAGACTCACACATTTATTAAACATAATTATACAGATAATAGCGCAATTACATACATTATATTATTGGGATTAACTGCCGTACAACGGCCTTATTCTCACACGCACTCTCCCTCGGATCCACAACCCGGTAGTTACTCCTAAAGGCACTTCGGCCTCAGCCTCTCCCCTCAGGGTCTTAATAGCACATTAATAATTCACTGCCACCGCAGTCTCTCAATATCACCTTCCTATTGTCATACACCTTAGCACTCCCCTAGCACCTCAGCAGGGCAATAACACATTATCATTTCAATAGCCCCTCAACATGGCAATAGTACATTATTAGTTCCTAGCCCATCAACATGGCAATAGTACATTATCACATTCACGCTCATATCTACGTCCCTGTCCGTGGCCTGACTGCCACGACTTTATGTGCCTCTACTGTCCTGCACTGACAGCCTCACTTCTGGCCTATGTGTGGCCTCCGGCCCTATGCTGGCCTATCACCGTAGGCGGCGCTCTTTGGCCCGACCTCGGCACCTACAAGAATAACATTACATTGGTATAATACCCTACCATTTCTATTCACTCCACCTCTCCTTACAACCCATGAAGCGTACACACACTAGTTCACCTTTCACTCACCACACATCTTACGGTAACACACCTCCATCGGAGTACACAATACTCACTCGTGCTACAAATCCATGAACTCACTTTCATCTATCGCTCATGGCGCACATTGCTATATCCAATATCAAGGACTTCCACATTCTTCACATATACTTATTTACATCATGGTAATAGACGAATATAATATAATACATCAATCATAATTATCAATCAACGTTCTACCTACCAGTCATCACTGGAAAAACTCTCTCACTGGTCTCTCGACTGCTCCCCTTATGTCCGCCCGCTGGCTCTTACTAGCGTCCGTTCAGTAGGACCTTCTAACTTGCAGTGATAGTAATACAGCGCTTTCGCCTCATTCAGACCCCCCCCCCCCCACTCATAACATGCACGCTTTCCTTACTTGTCTACGTGCGTTAATTTTACTCTCCTCCTTTCCCGTCTTTCCCTACTTGTCTGCCGTGAGCCCTTCTTACTCTACACCCGCTCTGTAGCAATCCCCTTAATTGCACTCACTCCACTCGTGACACATTGAGTATTTTTAATGGAAAAGCGCCATACAAATGTAATGTATTATTATTATTGTTATTATTATTATTATTATTATTATTATCATTATTACATACCCATATGCACGCGGACTTATATTGAGATAAAGCATTAATTTGTTCATCCCTTCCTCCCTCTCTCTCTCACATAAACACACACAGAAACTCAAGTTTTACCAAGACGAGTGTCTCAGCTTGCACTTCTCTAAAGAATGATCTAGAAATGCTTTATTTTATAAACCAATTGCAATAATGTTGACTACATAATCATTTGTAGAAACACGGTGGCTACGTTTGGGGCAGCAGGTGAACACAACTCACCATTTTTTTTGTTCGGCTTTACTCACCTGTTTTTTTTTTTCTATGGGGTGTTTCTAAAAAATGTTTCAACTCTCATGACCAGTTACATCTTGAATAATGTCACAGAAACAAGACCATCCGATAACAACAGTTGATGAATCTGGGCCGTGAGTTAACACAAATCACCACAGCAGTAAGGACGAATGGTTGTGTTGACACCTGGGGGGGGGGGGGGGGCTGCCTCAGAGACAAACGAATTGGCCATGTGAACATGACATTGAAAAGTTCAAATCCGTGATTGATTTACAGCACAAGCACCAGGTGTCCATTGTCTCTGCATCCAATTGTTGAATGAGACAGCAGGTCACAACCAACAATCACTCAATATACACAACTGCAACTCCAAGCTTGATGGAAGGACAGTTGGGCGTTTTCGTCAGTTATCATATCTAAAGCTCTGTGTACACCGTTCTAATTTTGTATTCCTATTTTACTTTAGAACTGAACCAAAATCAGCCTCGCTGTTTCAACGATTCTAACTTAAAATTAAATATACAGAAAAGATTAGTTTCCGTTTCCACTTTCTATTTAGGATCGGCATTCACGCGAGCGTTTCAACGGTTCCAATGTTATTCTCTATTACAAAGAAAGTGAAATTAGAATCTTTCGTTCTAAATTGTTTAGCACCGAATCGCTTTAGAACGATTCCCAGTTTTATTCCAACTTCCCTTCTAATTCACTGATGAATCATCCAGTGCGTTCATTATTAGATTCTAAGACCACACCGTTTTGCATGATGCCCAGTCTATCACCCACACACCTCTTTCAGTCTTTCTTTTCCATCTCTTCAAATAAATTTGTGATAAGCGATGTACTCAAATAATGTCTCTTTGGTTCGAGTTTATTTTTCCCCAGTCGCTATTATGAGCAAGATCACGTCACATTTGTACAGTTACACATTTTCCTTTCCTTTGAAACGATTGGAGAGTATCAGAAACCAAACTGAAAAAAAAAAAGAAAGCATTCACAATGATAGTTAAGAAAGGTGCCAGATATGTAAGAAAATGTAATCATTTCACGCCTGCATCGTTGAAACACAAAAGAAATCCGGAAAAAGGAAAATTAGAATACCGACTTCTAAAAACAACGGAGGAAATGTAGAAAGGTTATTAGGCCCGTGCACACATAGCTTAAGATACAGGTATCGTCTTCCAGTTCTTGTTTTCACGTGCGCACAATGTGCATAACAATTCGTTTAGCCTTATTTTGTCCAGTTCACTTTGTAGCATTTGATGATGTTATTTTTCTCGTCCATGGCATATTGGCAAAATTGGGTTGATCTTTTTTGGAGGTAACAGTCTTGCACTTATTCATATGTAGTTGCAAGGATTTTCTTTCTGCCTCCTTTTCTATTGAGTCGTTGTTCAGCAAAGATGAATAGAATACCAAGTCTTATATAGTCAATGGCACAGGGGTCGTTGGTTCCCAAACATCCCTTAGACTTTATAGAGAAGGAAAAAAAAAAAACTCTGGCGAAAGATGAATTCAAGTTCAGCCAGATCAGACACACTGGATGATCTTATCTCCTTTGTGCTTCGGATTGCTTTCTGTAAAATGTTTATTTGAGAATTAGTGGAAAGTTCCAGTTGTGGCGTTTGGGCATAAGTCTCACGTGGAAAAGGCAAGTGGTATAGGTAGATACTTCTAGGTAGATACTCATAATAATGCAAAATTTGACTAACCCAGTGTCATGATCACATTAGGATCATAAATGCCGTGCTAGGTCACGACGTCAGTGAGTTAATTTTTACGATCTTGTTGATTATAACCAGCGTAATTTGTCCTTGAGCTGTTCTCGTGAACAGTTTGTTTTGAAACACCTTTTTTCTGATAGATGGAGAGAAGGAGGGGCGAGACAGAATAAATGTATAGCTAGGAATGACAGAGCAGTTCTCGACCCCGTGATTTTGATTAACATAGATAAGGGGCGAGTAAAGGTAGTTTATTTTAGACGCTTAGTTGGCGTTCGGAAATTCGTGCATAAGAGTAGAAAGCACGGGGTTTGAAGATTTTAGTAGTTAATGTTTCGCATTTTAAATTTTGTCTAGACCGTAAAATTGACCTTGATTTTGGCGCAAGGCCATGACAAGCATAAATTAATATTGCAGGCTGAGCTGAAGCGACTGCACCAATCAAATGTATGAATCTGGACGGAAGGTCGAGACATAGCTTTAGTATTTAAACCCGTGCAGAGCTTAGATAGATGCCACATGTAGACAATCCATTTACGAGGTGGACGGCGATAGTCCTCAGCCAGATGAGAGACATAGAGACGCAGTTGAGCAGTCCATATTGTGAGGAGCGTGATGTTTTAAAGCTCCAGAGCCTAAGCTACTTGGTTTGATATGAACCCACAGCGTTTACATCCAGCGCTCTCACTCCCAGTGAGGGCCGCATGGTGAGAGTCCATACTAATTTGTAATGATGAAAGTGAACCGTTCTACTTACTTTTGAAGACAGTTTCAGAGCTACCGCCAGACAATGCATGGTTGTACAAGCATTCTCCATGGCGTGTCTAGAGGAAATGTCCATATCATAACATGTCTCACGGAATTAATAGAATTTAAACTGTTATATCCGTCGCCACGTGCGCGGATTCTATTTGGCATCTAACTCATATGACCTGCAAGTAGTTAGAGTGAATACGTTAGTCTTTATAGAAAGCTGCAAAAAAAGAGAACGGCGCAAGAAAAGGCCCAGTGGCACTGAACCAACGGAGCACTCTTGTCATTTATGCGGAAGGGTCTGCAGGGCAAAAATAGGACTTATCAGTAACATGAGAAGCCATAAGTCATGAAATAACAGTCTTTCCATTCTGTCCTCTGTGTCCTTTAGTTCTCTTTATTGTCCATGTGTTGAAATTCTCAACAATTTCTGTTCTTTATTCCTCTGGTGTTGTTAAGGTCATCATCATGCCTGATGGACGAACTATTATAGAAAGCTGTAGTTTCATTAGTTAGATTCAGTTGCCTTTGAATTGATATTTATAATTATAATTATATTTGTTACATTAATTCCTGTAATTAAACTGCCCTACAGTTCTGCTAAAAATCAAAGCAATTGATTTATTTAGTTTTTAGAGTGCAAGTATTTTTTTTGTGTGTTCGTCGATTGTGGGAGCGGACCTCGAAAGAGTGTCAGTCGAATTCTCCCCATCTAACCCACATCGCGACACCCAGTTTCAGAAAAACGCTCTTCAGTTGTAGATATACAGTGGGAGAAGGAATGGTCCATCTCGGTATTCTGTGTCACGGACACTATTGAGCAAAACAAAAAATGTACTCATCCCCAAGCTTATGAATAATATTGACACCAGAGGAGCGTTCAGTTACCCAGACAGACTGCGGAGAGCTGTTGTCGCCGCCGCGCGTCACATTTAAGAATGTCGTACTCCACTGACGGGATTGTTTTCCCAAACTTCAAGAGATGCTCTCCAAGGATCAAATGGCAAACATAAAATGCTAACAGCAATATGTTTCCACCTGTCTTTGCAAAGGGAGTTGGGAGTTTAAAATACAATGTTCCTCCGCAGACTGATTTCTCCCTTTCTAAATGACCATTCCAAGGTAAGGCTTCACAATGAGATAATGCTGTTTCTGAATCACAAATTCAGAATAGTTGTGTGCTGTTTGTGTCAGGTTTAAATGACATGGTATGAGCTACTCATCGACGTTGATGAATGTACGTGTATCTATACATTAGTGATGGAGCTGTCTCAAATTTCTCTTATGGGCCCAAAAAAGGTCCCGGCCCTTGCGTACATGTGCAGAAAGCGTCTCAGACATCATAACACACGAGAGTGTCGACAGTTTGTCACAATGAAATACCACTATCAATATAAAAATCTTATACCCCAAAATAGTCTTACTTCATTCAGGGCGCCAGCGGAAAAACACAGCGTCCCACGGAAGCCATTATCTCAGCTTGTTCGGCGTTTGTCCACTTTGCTCCCATTCCCTCCTTCCTTCAACATCATTGCATGTAACTGTGAAATATCATAAAAACCACAGAAAAACTGTGGGGTCGCAGCAGGGCTATAAGCAAAGTCAAAATTGGGCAAAAAGAAAAGGTTGTATGTTGCGAAGCCCCGCGTGAGAAATAAAACCCAAACAATACAAAGCAAACTAAAGAGAAGACAAAAAATACACAAATTTTCGGCTTTCGCCTTTGTCAAGTGAAAAAAACGAACAATAAAAGACTTCAACAGGAACGAAGTGAACCAGTTTACTTAGCTGCGAGTTCTTGCTTCGTTAGCAGCACCAAAGCACGTCCGTCCGCCAATAATAAATTGTCATATAGAGAAGAAATGCATGTTGGGTTGAACACAGATGCAGTTTCTGGGATTTTTTATGGCGTTCTTCGAAGTGACGCTGCGTTCGATTTTATGTCGATCACACAGGTGACCATTTGGATCCAACAGTCTCAGTATAAACCTCTAGGACAGCAGTCACTTCCTCATGATGAGACGCAGAGGTGGTTCTTGCTCTTCGTTTCTCATCGCCATGATGAACGAATTCCTGAATGATGGCTCTTCATCTCCTTCCCCAGAGTCCCAATCATGCGGAGAGTCGACCAGAACGTTTGTCTTTTTTTTTTCTCTTTTAACCGGAGTTTCTGTGGTCTCATTCAGATACGACACATGGCCTCTCTTCGTTTCTACTGAAAACTGAAATAACTCAGTTTGATCAAGTGTTAATGATGAACCCCCCGTAAAACGAGTTTAGTTTGTTGTAGGTTGTACAGAACGCCTGTTCAGAGTGGCATGTTGAAGGTGCGTTTTCGTCAGCGATCATCTCTCTAAGGTAGGAGGTAATCCTTTAGAAGAAAAAAAGAAAACACAATCACCAAACTGCAAGAGCTAAACTGCTCAGTAAGGGTAAGGGTTCCGAATGCGGGCTCATAATGCAGCTCGATCTCTCATAAGGACACATACAGTACAACTGATTGAATAAACTATGTTGGATCCAGATAGTTATACACTGTGTGTGTGGGGGGGGGGTGTCCTCCCACTGCTGGGACACTTCCAATTTTGCATCCATGTAAAGTCTTCCCGGAAATCATTTAATCCTGCACCTAGACCTCCTCTCCAACAGGGAGGGTATAAGAGGGTTTAGTTTAGTACAAACATTATGAAAAATAGTAGATCTCCATAACAGCTTGTAGCAGAGCAAATGCAAGCATTATTCAAACATAGATCTGGTTCTATGACAGACTCCTGTGAATTACGAGTACAATGCATGCTATTATTTTTTTGTTTTCGGTGTTTTGTCCGCTGCCTTGCTCTAGATCTTAAATTTAAGATTTTAAGGCTACGTGAACCTGCAGATCTATTTTGACTATTCTTTAAGCCAGCACATATACAACTCTTCCAAACTATGACGTATATTTATTAGATCTAGTTATACTCACCTGTACTTGCAAGACTATTCCTGATTCTCTCAATCCTGGATTTTGTTATTCCAAAGACGGAAAGTATGGCTTTGAGGCAGACAGACAGAGTCACAGCCTTCCCCTCTCTGACCACACGCACTGTGTAGTTATAGCTGTGGTCATGCAGCTTGGCCTCCTCCTCGTTGCCCCGTGGCCGACGCTGTCTCACGTTGTTAACGGTGATGCATGATGCTAGCATACTGTCTTAGGCATCTTTTGTAGCCAGCACGTTGAAATGATCCAAGAGATCCTGTCGCTCTGCGACACTTGTAACCTCGAAGCATCTGTACCTCTGGCAGTTACATGGAGGACCTCCTAAATGTGCACTGAGGCGTGCCTTCTTTTTATTTTCTCTTGCCCTTCCATTGATCTTTCGTTTCTTTGGTTTCTCTGTCACTTCTGGGTGATTCTCGGCGTCCGCCATTTTGTTTACAGTGTTTGGTCATGTGGCTTTTTCTAACGCCCTGATTGGGTTTGATTACCCACAAGGGAGACCATTCAAAATAAAAAATTGACATCACCGGTTCTTCCATTGTCCGTTCCTGACATCGCCGGTTTTTCCATTGCACGGCTTTTATAAAACCTCTAATAACTCCGGACTGTGCCCGTTTTTTCGTTGGTCTTTTCTACAGCCATAAACTTCCCATTGTGTTGTATCCCGACACAGTGTTAACTCATTTTATGAAAAAATTGACATCACCGGTTTTTCCCTTGACCCCTTCATTTGTAATGTCCTTAGGTTTCAAACAGTTTGATATTTTCAAATGTCGGCAGTTCGTGTAGCGAAACCACTCTGATTTTGGTCCAGTTCACTTTTGAGCATTTGATGAAGTCTGTCGCCCATGGCATATCGGACAATAATGGGTTGTCGACAGTAACACCCTTGAGCTTGTTCATACTTACCTGCAACGATCCTCTCACTGCCTCCTTTACTATTGAGTTGTTGTCATTCAATAGTGATAGATAAAATGCCATGTGTTTTATATAGTAAATAACATAGCGGTTGGGGATACCCAAATCTTTCACAGACTATGGAGAGAAGAAAAAAGAGCTGTTGGAAGATGAATTCAACTTCAGCTAAGATCGGATCAATCAGACTATCTTATCGCCTATGTGCGTCGGGCTGCTTTCTCTCAAATGTACATTTGAGAAGTAGACATTCAGTTTTGACTTGCACACCACGTTAACTGGAGAAAGTTTTGCGAATGTAGACAGAGGCGAATTTTATTGTCTGCTTGGTCCACTGACTTTTCAAACTCTGCTATGGTGTGTTGAACATGCGGTTGCCCACTGATGTTTGTGATGTTGATTTCATGCCTAAGACAGGTGTAGGTCTTGTCTTGTTCATTCATTGGACGAGGGGCGTGTTGGGTGACGAAATGGAGGTTTCCCGTAGTGGATTTTTTGCTCCAGTTTTTGTCCGTTGGTTGTTCATGTAAATTTGCATATTTCCGATGTTTCACCTCTACCTGGGCAGTTTCAATGAACTGATGCGTCTTTTCTGTCATGGAGGTCATTTCATATGGCTGACGTGGCCTTGCACTGGTGTTCAGTTGGATATATCAGTGCCTTGTGCTGCGTGCTGTTCATATATTCATCTTAGCTATTTTTCAATTCCTTGTTCGAAAACAACAATTGACCAAGTGTGTCCATGGATAAACCATTTTTCTCTTGGATTAATGTTGGTTATTCGAGCCACCCCCCCCCCCCCAGGTCATTTTTTTTACAGCCATTTCAGACAAAATCAAAATTGTTTTTTTTTTACATCAAGGGTGATTTCTATTTATAACTCAATCATTCACAAACATGTCGGTTAGATTTTCCAGTCTTAATGAGCTTTTTTCTTCTTTTTTTTTCCCCCTAAGAAATGAAAACACTCGTCATTTGGTAAAAAAATGTCACTGGTGCTACCAAAATTAAAGTGCAGATAAACAACGTGTACATGCTTTTAGGTTGGTCTTTAATGGTTTTGTGTTATTGGTGTCTCACGTACTATAGAAAGAAATATTGAAATTTGTGGTGTTCTTGAATCCGTTATAAATAACCTTTATTAGTTCAATTAGTTCTTGCGAGTACCCCGCTTCTTTCAATTGTTCCAACATAAATTTGTGATCAACACTGCCAAATGCAATGATCGATCTCAATGAAGTGATAGACATCTGGGGACGTTGAAGTAACTGCTGGTTTTAGACAAAAGACATGTCCTTGTAAACCGTTTCTCGGCATTAGTCAATTCTGGGATGGTGATGATCACGTGGTAGATATAATAATGTATTTAAATAGTCTGGACTCAGCTATTTTCATTAAAAAAAAACTCATATGGCATTTGTAGAAGTGAATTGGGTCGCCAGTCGTAGATGTTTTTGGGGTTACCGCTTTCCTTTAGTACTAGTGAAATAGTTCTGTGTTTTCATTCTTCTCGTACACGTCGTTGTTGTAAATGGAATGATGTTGATAGTCTTGAGCACGGGAGTGAGGTTTTGCTTCATCGTGTCATAGGTGACCCCGTCAGTCCCTGATGATTTATTCTGGTTATTTTGCAATGATTAATTCCTCTTGTGTTAGTTTCTGAGGTGATAAAACCCGTTGGCCTGGTGGAGCTGGTATGATATTCCAGGGTGGTTCCACAGTGGGGATCTGGTGAGGCTTTACATTGCCTTTGAAATTATCTTCGGTGTCGGTAATAATTGGTACTGCATATAGAACAATGGGCTTGACTTCCTTCGTTTGTAATTACTTCTGCTGCTTTACTGTGTTTGTGCTACCACAGGTTTGTGCGCTCATTTATTTTTTCGACCATGGATTTTCTCGTGCTAGCACAGTGGGTTTTTCAGTGGGAAATAATGGCAGAATTTCTGTATTGATAATTGTCAACACCTGTTCTGCCGTTAAAATGAAGAACCTAGTATCTAACATTTTCATGTTTTGCTACAAATGACAAAAAACTGTTTCTTTTAATAACTGTTGATAGAATAGTCGCATCGTTATCATTTTTTCACTGGCACACACTTTCTTAATTTTTCTTTTTTGACCTAAGAAATAGTTGACTTTTTAAGTCAACTAAAGACACAGTTACCACAATTGTGTTTTCAATTATAAAACACACTGTGTTGAGTGCACGAATTTGAAGAAAAACACAGTATATGGCAGATACTATGTTTGGAAGCTACTGTTTTAGTGGAGAACACAGTATCTGCCATATACTGTGTTTTATATGAAAATTGGGCTAAATGTCATGTAGGACTTTTTTGGGTGCAAAGCGATGGGAATTCAAGCAGATACTGTGCTTCATGTCAAATGCACATAAACATGAGTAATATTCTAAACTGAAGATAGGTATGATAATATGAAACAACGAGATGAAAGTTTGTCTTTGTATTAACCAAGCAACAATGAATGAACAGCAACTCGAACAAATCATAGAACTCTCATCTTTGTTCTTCGAAAGGCTGAAACACAAACTGTAATTAGATGACAAGCTAAACTCGTTGTTTTATAATATGGTGGTTACCATAAACGAAAAGTATTTAAGACATTAAGAAATGCTGACGTAGACAGACAGACAGACACACTGTCAATAGATGTATAGATAGATTGATTGATATACAGATAGACAGACAGACAGACAGAAAGATAGATAGATATAAATACATTAGATAAATAAATAGATAGAAGATAAATAGATTGATAGACATACAGACAGAAAGACAGTCAGACAGTTATGTAGATAGATAGATTGGTGATACATGCATTAAGATACTTACGTGCATGCTGATACACATATATGCAACCACTCGTGCATGCAGACATCCATATCCACATATACGTATTTATTCTATATGTACATGGATACTTTATACATGTATTGAGACATTTGGAGACGTTGTGTAGAAGATTCCACGGGTCGCTGACCTCAATGTTATATTATGTGGGAATCCAATACTAGCACTGTGATCACAATGATGATGGTTTTGTGGAGTGTTGAATGTAGGAATAATTGGTAGTGCTGACATTCTATATCTATGTGGTGTAGGCTGAGCTGGTGCTGGTGTTAGTGGTGAGTGTGTCCACAGGAAGAGGCACCAACGTCCACACAACCATTCCCTGGTGGTGTTTGAACTGTCAATCTTGTCTGCTGGTGATTTTTATTGTCATTTTTGTTGTTTGCTGTTGTTGTTGTTGCTGTTCTTATCGCCCTCGTCGTTGTTGCTGTTGCAGGTGTCGCTGTTGTTCTTGTCTTCATCCTCATTGTTGTTGTTGTTTTTGTAGCTGTCGCTGTTGTTCTTGTCTTCATCCTCATTGTTGTTGTTGTTTTTGTAGCTGTCGCTGTTGTTGTTGTTGTGCTTGCCGTTGTTGTTCTTGTCTTCGTCGACGTTGTTGTTGTAGTTGTGGTTGTTGTTGTTGTTGCTCTTTTGTCGTCGTCGTCGTAGTTGTTGTTGTTGTTGTTGTTGCTCTTTTGTCGTCGTCGTCGTAGTAGTGGTTGTTGTTGTTGTTGCTCTTTTGTCGTCGTCGTCGTAGTTGTGGTTGTTGTTGTTGTTGCTCTTTTGTCGTCGTCGTCGTAGTTGTGGTTGTTGTTGTTGTTGCTCTTTTGTCGTCGTCGTCGTAGTTGTGGTTGTTGTTGTTGTTGCTCTTTTGTCGTCGTCGTCGTAGTTGTGGTTGTTACGAGTGGGGTATCGAGTGTTACGGGGATGGTTATTATGAATTACGTGTTCGACTGCATTTTAAATTATCGAGAGGTTTTAGAAATTACTCTGCCATACCATGCCACATACACTAATAACAATTTCGAGTAAGTTATATCAAGGACCTTGTAGGGCCACAAATTTATTACTTTAAGTTCCTAACAATTTCGTCTATCTTTTACATATTAAAAAGACAACATCAGCAGCATCAAATGAAAATACTATAATACATAGCTAGAAGTCTCCTCTAGATTCTTAAGAGATTATATCATACTAACTCATTCACAATTTAATTATTACTTATTTATCTTCAGGAATATAGTCTGCCTACTATCTCACAAATAATATTCTTATGTCTCAGACGACAATGTTAACTCAGTTAATTGCTTATAAAGGATCAAACCGTCAAGACACACTGACGTAGTTAAGATAGATCTAGATCTGCTCTAGGATGGGCTGGCAATCCCCAGCCTCATCCAGACACATCAATTACAATTTACAAATGTGTATACCAGACACTCATTCTAGATCTAGTTGCAAGTAAAAAAAACATTATAGTCTTGCATCCTTGGGTAGCACTTCTACTGGAAAATTAGGGTCAGATTCACGTTCATCGTCGAATCACTGTGTAGACACTTACGATTAGTCCCTGATATGAAATCAGGGAATAGAAGGAAATAGCTGTGGATAATTCCATTGTCTATCAAGGACATAGACATGTCTTTAACGATCTTATGATTCTCTCAGGCTGAATCTAAGCCGACGCCCTCGCAGATGGAACATTCTGCATGGAGTGAAGAAACCTAAAGATGGCTCCGCTTATATCTTCTGCAATCCCCAGCGAACTGCCCAAATTTGATTGGTGCATCCATTTCGAGCTCAGCTCGCAGTCTATTAATAGTAACAGACAAAGTTATTCTAACATGTCAAAACCTTTCCTAAAGTCACTACACCCTCTACGTTTTATGTACGAATTTATTCACTCCTTATTCGCCCCGTCTTTCCTTGCTAAAGTACACCCAAACCACGGGGTCGAAAACTGCACCGTCACTGTTAATTTATCCATTCGTTCCATCTTGCCCCACTTTCTTTCCATCTCTAAGAAAAAGCGTTACAAAAACAAACTGTCCACGGGAATAGTTCAAGGACATTTGCACTGGCTAAAATCAACGCGACCCTGAAATAAACAAACCGTGACCCAGCACGGCAATTCTAGTCCTAACCCTGACATATCCCCCACCCCAGTGAAAATTTTAAGAAAAATTTACACGATAGGATCCAAGAAATCCCAAAGTTATTGTGGTAGGGGCTTAAGTAGTACTGTAGAAAAATGAGCCTTAAGCTTGAGAAGAAAAATCTAACTAAGAACGTGCATATTGGATGGACAAAAAGCATACAATTATTGATGCCACGTTCTATAGAATCTAGTCTATCGAAACATTCTTACTGCACACAATCAAAATTCTCAGGAACATCTATAATGAGAATGAGTATATCACTGTATACTGCTGGATTAAAGTATAACTATTATCAAACAATGAAGCCTTACTGAAGGAATAGGCTTATAATTATCTAGTCAACACACATAATTGCTGCTTATATACACATTCACACACAATATATTGTTAATTAAAATACTGTGGTATCCAATGGCAGCAGTAGCTCTGGTAGCTTGGTTTGCCATGTCTCCATCTCATTGACCCGCTGACAAGGGCGTCAGGTTTGCCAGAAGTTCAGGTCACAGTCAGGAATGACGCTGGTGGAAAGAGGATATTCACAAAAAAGGATTGTAAAACTGGTTCATATAGTAATGAACAAGATAAATGTGAATCCATCCACCGTCTAGAATTGAGGGGGACAAGCACTATCCAACCCCAATACAAGACAGACTCTGTAATAGAGTAATGAAATTGTGGGTCTGTCCTACAACGGATTTCCGTATAATGAAGCCGAAATAAAAACGGCGAAAAGTTAATTAGCTTAACGTTTACATTTCAAACTCGCGTGGTGCTGCCTCAAATGCAACAATAGTATAGAACTTTCTCAATTCAATAACAATATGATTTATTTATTTAATCTCCGTATCGAATCCGGTATAGATGAAATGGCACGAGGCGATAGCTAGTTAAATTAATGCGCTTTACGCAAGCCATGCACACGTCAAGTGTCACAATCATCTCGGTATATAGTCATATCTGGCATTACGTTAGCTGGTCCACGGAACGCGGACAGCCTAAGACATAATCGGCATAAAAAAAAACCACTCTTCTCCACAACTTAAAACGCGACAACGCAGTGTCCTCAGTTAGCACTGCAAAATCTCTCTCAACGCGACGAATCAGTGTACTCTGTTAGCACTGGAAAAACTCTCAAAACGCGAAAATTCCCTTTCTTACCGGTTGGTCTTACACTGCCTGCGGCCTTACACTGCCCATAGGTCTTATACTGCGTCTCCGCGTCTTACACTGCCTGCGGCCTTACACTGCCCTGAGGCCTTACACTGCCTGTAAGAAGGTCCAACTCTCTCTCTCTCTCAACATACCACGTGTCTTTTATAATGACATTACCTCAACACTGATACGAACAAGTCCCATGAGACAAAAAACTCTTTGCTCTTCGGGCGGCCGCACAGCCGAAAATAACACCAATATTCACCACATAACCCTACTCAAAAAAAAGTCACTTCCCTAAGCAGCCTAGTACTGCCTTTTCGGGGGCTCGTCGATGTTAAAACGAATCGGTTATATCACACTAACCCAGAACTGGCAGTATTAACTGCACGGGTTCTAATAATTCACTTAATGTCAATAATCCAGATTAAAATTCAACGTGGTTTTAGCACGTGAAATACCTCAGGCATATATTGTAAACATAACAATATCAATATAATAGTTTAAAGTTTATAAGAAAACAAAAAGAAATACAACAAACAGGACGCTATACTGACAAGTAAGACGAACGATAACAGACCCTACAAGTCCTAACTTATTTACAGGATAGTTTAAGAAAAGCACAAGAGAGACATCTTCCTAAAAAATGTGAGGAAGGAAAAGAAACGCCACAATCTATACGAATAATGGATCCCTAATAGAACTATTCACAGTGAAGCAAATCCCCCCGAGTTATAAATAGCCACCAAGGCACTCCAATATCCTTCGTAATGGCAAAGAAGATATGCTAAACTATGACCCCAACCAACCTCCCGCTCTTAAACTAAACATATAGTAAATAGTAAAATGGCCTGGAAACACACACAGAGCGGAAAGTACGTCGCCCTCCTCAAGACCGTTAGTTAGATGGATCACTTATCTTTCTTTTAGAGGAATTCAGATGGTAATTATCCTTAATCCATAGCTCCAAGCCCAAAACTGTATTTCTGTCTGAGGTAGATCTGTACGGTGAAAGGGTTCCCTCGCCGGTGTCCACGGGTCAATGGGATGTTGAGTTCACGATATGAAATTGAAACAAAATGTTAAATTAATACAATTTGTCTAAAAGCTATATTGAAAAGGACCTGAAAACATACTATTACAAGAGTACAATATCAAATAATGGAAAAAAAAATACAACAAGTTTTAAAATAATTTATCTAAATGGCATGGCGTTATTAAAGTTCTTTAAGGGTCCCTCTCCAGTGTTACGAGTGGGGTATCGAGTGTTACGGGGATGGTTATTATGAATTACGTGTTCGACTGCATTTTAAATTATCGAGAGGTTTTAGAAATTACTCTGCCATACCATGCCACATACACTAATAACAATTTCGAGTAAGTTATATCAAGGACCTTGTAGGGCCACAAATTTATTACTTTAAGTTCCTAACAATTTCGTCTATCTTTTACATATTAAAAAGACAACATCAGCAGCATCAAATGAAAATACTATAATACATAGCTAGAAGTCTCCTCTAGATTCTTAAGAGATTATATCATACTAACTCATTCACAATTTAATTATTACTTATTTATCTTCAGGAATATAGTCTGCCTACTATCTCACAAATAATATTCTTATGTCTCAGACGACAATGTTAACTCAGTTAATTGCTTATAAAGGATCAAACCGTCAAGACACACTGACGTAGTTAAGATAGATCTAGATCTGCTCTAGGATGGGCTGGCAATCCCCAGCCTCATCCAGACACATCAATTACAATTTACAAATGTGTATACCAGACACTCATTCTAGATCTAGTTGCAAGTAAAAAAAACATTATAGTCTTGCATCCTTGGGTAGCACTTCTACTGGAAAATTAGGGTCAGATTCACGTTCATCGTCGAATCACTGTGTAGACACTTACGATTAGTCCCTGATATGAAATCAGGGAATAGAAGGAAATAGCTGTGGATAATTCCATTGTCTATCAAGGACATAGACATGTCTTTAACGATCTTATGATTCTCTCAGGCTGAATCTAAGCCGACGCCCTCGCAGATGGAACATTCTGCATGGAGTGAAGAAACCTAAAGATGGCTCCGCTTATATCTTCTGCAATCCCCAGCGAACTGCCCAAATTTGATTGGTGCATCCATTTCGAGCTCAGCTCGCAGTCTATTAATAGTAACAGACAAAGTTATTCTAACATGTCAAAACCTTTCCTAAAGTCTCTACACCCTCTACGTTTTATGTACGAATTTATTCACTCCTTATTCGCCCCGTCTTTCCTTGCTAAAGTACACCCAAACCACGGGGTCGAAAACTGCACCGTCACTGTTAATTTATCCATTCGTTCCATCTTGCCCCACTTTCTTTCCATCTCTAAGAAAAAGCGTTACAAAAACAAACTGTCCACGGGAATAGTTCAAGGACATTTGCACTGGCTAAAATCAACGCGACCCTGAAATAAACAAACCGTGACCCAGCACGGCAATTCTAGTCCTAACCCTGACAGTGGTTGTTGTTGTTGTTGCTCTTTTGTCATCGTCGTCGTAGTTGTTGTTGTTGTTGTTGTCCGTCTTGTTGTTTTTTCCGCTGCTGCTGTTGCTTATGTTGTTGTTGTTGTTGTTTACATGAATAGTGACGACACAGACCATATAGATTGTGAGCCACAAATTGTGCCAGACATTCTAACTCACCTGTAACTTTTGTATAATCTATCCACAGGTGCCTGGCTTTGGAGTGTCATCGGGGGCTGGGGCGGCTGTAGGAGGAGGTGAGTGTTGATTGTTGACAGTTGTCATTGTCATTGTTAGATAAGGGGGAGGACAGAAAACTGAGAGATAACACGTGAGATGTGTACTCATATAAAGAGAAAGATGAGTAATTAAGATAATATGCGAAATACGTGAAAGATCGAGTTAGGATAAGAGAAGATGAATAATAGACTAAGGAATAAAGAGACCAGGATAGATAAAGAGGAAAAGAGGGACATAAGATAGAGATAATACAAAGAAAGAGAGAAAGATAAGATAATTATAGAGGCAGCAGGAAAACAGATTAAAACGTTTTTCTGTGGGAGAGGGAAGGGGGGGGGGGAAATGGGGGAAAATGGAGTTCGGGGGAGAGTTGGGGCTGAGAAAGAAGCCAGGATGAAAGGGGGAAGAAGTGGCAAAAAGAGAGAGAAAGAGAGAAGGGGAGACTTACATTCACAATTCATGTATATATAATGTATATTAAGTGAGGGGACGGGGAGGGTAAACTGTACAAACAACGAAAACTAGAAAGAGAGAGAAAGTAGCAAGAAAAAGAAAAGAAGACAATGTAAACGATTTTAGGGTCATGGTGACATGACAGAAATGAAATCTGAAGGTTTTGTGCGTGTGCGTGTGTCTGTATGCGTGCATGTATGTTTGTGTGTGGGGGGAGGGGGGATGGGTGAGTAGTTATGATGTAGAGAGAATGCTGACTGAGCTCACTGTAACCCAGATATAAAAACTGTGTATGTGTTGTATATTTACAGGCAGACAGCAGACAGGTTTCAAGGCAAGGCTGCCAGTGGGTCAGATAGTCAAACTTACTGTAGGTGAAACTCTCACATGTATGACGGAAGTGACTTTTGACCCCGGTCATCATTATGACCCCAAAACTGGTATCTATACTGTACCGGTCAGGGGCCGATACCGGCTCAGGCTGACACACAGTCAGGAGAGGACAGAAGGTGGTGGTGTCATAGCCTTATGTGTAAGACATGAGGGGAGAAATCCTAGTAGAGAACATGGCAGGGTAAGTCCTGTGTGTGGTACCGAGACATGGGGTAAGGGAGGGTGGGGTCGTGCGGACTGTCAAGTACAGAAGAGCCGTGAGAATGTGATAGAGATGGGGGTAGGTGACAGGGTGTGGGTGGAGGTGGTGTATTTGTGGTTTGGTGAGAGACTGGTGGCCCCCTCTACTGTCTCTTGTGTGTTAGAGAAGAAATTATAGTACGTTTTTCTGTCTGTGTGTCACTGTAGGTTTTTTTGTTTTACCGTCACGGACACACACGATTTCGCAGTTACATTTCCAATCCAGCCCATTCCATGACCAATTGTGCTCCGGGTCTTTCACTGTCAACCCCACACACCCGATCCTCATACTGACCACACGTTTACCAGTTACATTTCTAATCCAGCCCATTCCTTGAGCAATTGTGCTCCGGGTCTTTCACTGACAACTCAAACCCTGAACCTCGAGTTCAAATGAAAAGCACAAAGAAGGGCAAAATTTAGAGCACAATGTAAGGATATAAAATTGGCAACGATTAGGGTTAAGGTTAGGTTGACCTTGTTGACTTGTAAAGTTAGCCCAGCGATTTCTTTGTTATTAGTGAAGACCGTGGCGTCACGGAATCCAGGATGCCGGTAACGCTTTAGAAGGGCCAACTGCAAAGCTGTCATCAGCGTATCTCATAATATAGAATTCCAGTTGTGGGTCGGTGCATTCTATCTAAATACAATTTAATGTCAAATTCCTCAACGAACAAACAGCACTGTTCGTCACATGGTGACATGGCTGACTAGGTCAAAGAATTCACTATAGAACTCAAATAAGTTTTATGTCCAGTTTTCTTATACCCGTCCATTTCCCTGTTACTCTCTGTAAACAAAACATTTTCTTTCTTTGGTCGTCATTCTCTGACCTTCCCTGGGTGTCTTTTATTTTTCCATTCTGTTTGTGCGTCTGTTTCTGATTTTCTTTTCTTCATCCTTTCATCGACGTGAGTTATCATTTTTTTCTCTCATTCCACAGTTTTAAATATTCTTATTCTTTGCCCATTCATGTTTTTCTCTTTCTGTCTCTCCCGCCTAATATTCCGTCTTTCCTTCTCTTTATCATCAAATACAGGAGATGCGATTGAACAGCGTGGGTACTGAGCGTTCACTTGTTTTTGTGCACTTCGTGTCGATACGAAGAATGCGTGGGAAGCATAAAAATGGCGTATGTTACAAAGACAAATAGAGAAAATACTGAGTTGTGTACACTGTCCATCCATCACCATGAAACATCTCTGGTCATTTTTGTTCTTTTAAATGTGGTAGCAATGTAACAAAATTGTTTTATAAACTTACCATCATACCAACGATAGCATCATTTATAAAGCTGGACTTGCTGGGCGTTGTCTGTGAAACTCCTCCATTATCCTGGACTGTAGAGAAATGGAATATTCGGGGCTGAAAGACTTCATCTCAAGCTAACTTGTGGCAAAGAAAAATATTGAACTTGGGTTTCGTTTTTTTTTTTTTTTTTCGTATTAACATTATTTCGCATTTTCCGATTCATTTAAAGCTCTCTCTAAAAGTGTTCATGACGAATGTCTCTTTGGTGTGCGGAGTTTTCTTTGCTTAACACTCACGTTACTAACAATGCAAACACATGATACAAAGAGCTGGTTCAGCGCGCTACCATTAAGTGGCGGCTAGCAATGACGCGTTGCGCATACTTTTTTTAAGATCCCTGAAGAAATGACTGACTGGTCCGTCTGATAGTATCAAGGAGTTTTGGTCTCATTCTTGTTTAACCATTTGCTTTCTTCATTTGACCCTTCGTTCATTGTTTTAGTCTGTCCGTTTTCTTCATGAGATAAATTTCCTACACTATTATAAAATACTGGAAATAAATCAGACAGACAGACAGACATCTTTACACATCAGTTAGACACGTACAAACGTACACGCAGTTTATAAGATATCGGGTAGGAACCAAACAAAGAATGCGTGTACACGCAGGACAATCGAATCTGATCAGGAACACAAGAAATAGAAAGACAGAGAGAGAGAGAGACACAGAGAGAGAGAGAGAGAGAGACAGAGAGAGAGAGAGAGAGAGAGAGACAGACAGACAGAGAGAGAGAGAGAGAATGTGAAAGAGACACAGAGGTTGTACAGTAAGAGACATAGGATAAAGATGCAATCTCATTGTGTTTATGACTGTGTGTGTGTATGTTTGAGGAGGTTTATGAGAGTAAGTAGTTACATGGGATGTGATGGTAGTGGGAGAGACAGGCAGGCTAAGTTAGTGGGATGGGGGGGGGGGGTTGAGAGACAGGAAAGGGAGTGAGTGTGTGTGAGCGGGACATTTGTTCTGCCTGTGTGTGTGTGTTCATATATGTGTGCTGGCGCGCGTGTGTGTATGTGTGAGTGTGTGACAGGGGCATGTCAGGACCAGGGTTTTTCCTCTCATGTGTCCACTAGCCTTATGTGACCGCTGTGGGTCAGCCGGGTCAACTCTAGTCATGCATGTGTTAGTGGTAAGCCAGACCAAGGCTGGCGTAGGCCCCACACTGGTGGCTCACCAACTAACTATGATGCATCACACAAAAACATTACTCACAACGCACAGCGCGGCGGTGTGGGCAGTTAGTAGTGTTATAGTGTGATGCATAATAATTCGATGATGAGCCACCAGTGTGGGGCCTACGCCAGCCTTGGTCTGGCTTACCTTTTAGTCAGCCATCTGTCCCCTCCTGCACCACCCCCAGCCCACCCATTTAACTATGCCTTGTACCAATCTGACGATATAATGGACTTCAAATTAGAAATTTAAATTAAATTAACACCAATAATAAATAAACCGATCAATAATGTTTCTGTTGTATGCTATGATCAGACACCTTTGACATGAGTACTGCAGATGTTTGTTTAATGTGCGAATTGCCAGTTCGGAAATCTGCTGATTTATCTCGTTTTAAACTTGCAATTTTATTATTTTTAGTTAAAAATGTTAATATTATAAAATGTGGTGGATAATCTCGTGCCCCCCCCCCCCCCAATTATTTAGTTGTTGTTTTTTTATCTGTTTCAAATTAACCATAATAGATTTTACATTATAATGTACTGAATGACTCACTCTCTACGAAAAGTAAAAAGTTGATTTGGGTCAGATATTTCGAAACAAATATTTTTGTAAGTGTTATATATTATTATGATCATGATCTCTACTTTCATTTCCTGCACAACAGAAATTTTGATGAATTTGGTTTTACTGATAGATGTCCCTGTGACAGACAGCTTATCTAAAAGGCAAAATCTTTCGGCAGTTTGATGTATTTCATTTTATGCTGTATATTTCTTATGTGTAGATTTTGTACAATTCATTGGGGCCTTGGATTTATCACTAATTGTGTTGGACGATTCAAAAATGAAGGAAGAGAAAGATAATGATACCGAGAGATCAGTGGACAAATGTATCAAATTCTCTTTTCATGACTGTTAGTGTCAGATTTTTTTTGATTTTTTTAAAATTCATAAGGAAAAAAAACAACAAAAAAAAACATTCAAAACTGAAAGTTAATTTTGATCAACAGTTAAATCTGTTGAGAGAGAAAATAATGACAGACTTTAGATAATCACTAGCACCTGTAGAAAATAGTACATTTCGTCAAGTTTTTACCATGCAAGTTTTTGCTTTTCCTATGATTTGTAATCTTTGTGCATGATTTCATTTTAATCAGCAGGTGAAGATTTTTTGTTTGTTTGTTTGTTCATTGATTGCGTTGACGATAATGGTTGGATGGATGTTTCTTTGCATGAAGTTAAGAGAGCTCTCCGTAAGTCCAGGTAACACAGAATGAATTGCAGTCATTTACTAGATCATGGTGATTATGAGATTTGCTTTCACTTGTCCCACCCACTTAGCGAAGGCATCTCTCAGTAACAGTTATAATTTCCCCAATTGTCTGCCCCATATAATTGTCCTTCTCAACCTCTTCTAGTGACTTAATAATACGGTTTTGGGATATGTAGGCTAGTCGTACTGGTTTGACAACGGTCTAAACAATCAAGAGTGACCACTAGCCCACTATTGCCAATAAATTAAAGTCATGCTTTCCTCTCTGATTTTTATCCTTGAGAATGAACTATAATAATCTTTACAAAAGGCAGGAAATATTCTGCCTATACAAATTCAAATGATGATTTGTATTGGTGATTAAGTTATGACTTATTAATTGACTATATGTCGTCACGAGAAATTGCTAAACTCTGCAATCCCTGCTTATTTATTTAGCAACTGAGGTTATGGACTGAAGTGTCCGTAATGTTGTAGGCGGAATAGAGAATTTTCTAATGTCGCTATTTGATTGTGCTATTCTGCATATAAAAATGTCAATTTAAGGCAGTACCGTATTAAGTTGAACAGTTCTGGCTGCCCATAAATCGTCATTTTTCTCTGATCAGTCAACGTCACACCATGATGTACCAGCTACCGGAACCAAGACATCAGCCTTGCCGCGTGCTATAAGATGTAATGGAGAAAGTTCTGTTCTGAGATTGGGATGTGCTGGAAACCTGATAATCTCTTGTTAAATTAACATTCTTGATATATTATGATGCTTACTAATTACTGTTTCTTGATAATGTAGGCTTAGAGTAGTTCTAATGATATCTATGATTCCAGAATTTTGATGCAAAGTCAAGGCTACTTTTGATCCTTTGATGCAGAATACACGATTATATTGTATTTAAGACAATTAGTACATTATGTAAACACAAAGTGTATGTATGTGACACACTTTTAGAGACCGCTGTTGATTCCCTTACCACATCAGACGTCATGAATATTTAAACACTTTTAAGGCTAATGTCAAATGGGCAAATGAACCTATAAAATATACTAAGAAAGAACTGGTAGCCTGTACCTTTTACAGCGATGAGGAGATTGACCTTCTCATGTTTAACGAATTCTAGTGATTTGAAATCGTTTTCCCTGCTGACAGCCAAAAAAATGATTGTGGCTACATTGTGACGTCAGAAGATGCTGACTTGAGAGTTTGAATTTTAAGAATGAATTGTGTAAGTTCAGACATGAAACAGTTAGATGACAGCTTATATACTGGAAAAGAAATGTATCCTGAGGACACATTCTGGTACATTATATCGCTGAATGAATTCACACGGGATACTGCCTGAATAGAATGTAGTTTATGCAGGATGATGTAACATTGACGGTGTCTGTATGAGATTTTTGGACAAAGGGATACATCTCTCTCTAGTGAAACTCTGAAAGAAAATCTGTTTCAACAGCCCCTAGACCGCATAACATAAGTGATTTTGTACCCTTCCGCCTGTGCATAATAATATACGGTTATACCACTTGTCCTTTCCACAAGTGTGTAACTTTTCACTCAGTCATACAGACTGGAAGAATACACAAGTGTTTCAGTTTCCAGGTAGCAAATACATAAATATTACACATTTTTTGTTTGTTTGACATACTTGGGCAAATGTGTAGGCAGCTGTGGCCAGGAAAACGAGTGAATTGTTGTTTTTTTAAAAACTGATTTTAAACATTAGAAAAGGCTTGGGTGTGTAATCTACAGGTGTTCAGTTAACACTAAATAATGTTGTTAGATCACACACTCTATTTAACACCTTTGTTCTATACAAACTTGTGAATTAATCAGCCTGTGATGGTGACATTTCGTCTGTCCCTAATTGTGATATGGAGAATCTTGTACTGTAAACCACTCAGTGATATGGGATTGAATTGTCTTAAATCTATTCTTTCCTAAGGCAAACCACAGTTTCAATAACTTTGTGATACCCGTCTTGTCATTTTATCTATGTAAATACGGGGTCTGGAGATCTCGCTATAAGAAGTGTCGTCAACTGTATGTACATTTGTTTAGGAAGAATTTCCTGATAGAATTCATGTCCAACGGTTTCTTTGTATTTTGGTAATCATGCAATACACTATGTGTAAAAAATGACAAGAGATCTTAGTAATTAAAAGATACAATTTGTCATTTCTTGTAATGTTCTTACAGCTGATGTTGTGTGTCATTGTTTGTTACTGTTATTTTTTTTGCTGGTGACGATGGTGATATTGTCATTGTTGTGGCTGATTATTTTTTAGATACTGTTGATGTTGACGTATACATTAGAAATGAGTACAGAAAGAAATGGCCATGATTTAGCATCACTGACATAGATATCAATTCAACCAGGACAGTTCCTGAGATGTTGCTGTCTGTACCACATACAACTAGAAATATGTGTACATCTGACCTAGACAGTACAAGTCAAAACTGCATACAAAACAGATTTTGTTATTGCTGTTGTTGTTGTTTTATTATTGTGGATAAGTCATTGTTGCTGCTGCTGCTGCTGCTGCCAAATAATCAGATACAACATTCCAAACCGGTAAAGGAACTCAGACAAATAGTTTAATGACGTCACTGATTGTTTGATTTTAATTTGAAAAGTAAAGAAAATGAAAAAGATATCATTTTTTTCACCAAATAACCATGCTGAACATGTAGTAAAATAACACAATAGTAAAATAAATCCGACACAAATATGTGTGAAGATATTAGTGAATAAGCAATTTCCGTTTGTTTGTTTTTTGTTGTTTTGTTTTTTTTAATCCTTAGGTAATCAAGCCCAGCTTTCCAACAAGCAAAATTATAAAAATGTTATACAAACTATAGTTTGAATATAAACAGACAAAAAAAAAAAAAAAGGCACAAACCAATGAAACAGTTTCGTTTTTGTGAAGTCGTCAAGAAATAAAGATGTGTCCCAGTGAAATGGAAATGATAACAGAAATTGATTACAAACATGATCATAAATTTATAGATTTTTAAATTTTATTATAAGGCACGAGAGCATAATAGCCAGTCACGCTGTGTTAATTATTGCAATATTGTTGCAGAGAAATTAAACAATTATTTCACGTTTTCTTCTTGTGAGACAGTAATAACATATACATTATCTCTACTTGATACCAGTTATGTTCAGATCGTAATGTTGTGTATATGGTGTAAGATCTAAGTTTGTGCACTAACTCATGGACTGGATTATTGAAACTTCTGTGTAAAAGAAGATTCAGATATGTTATGGACACACAATTTGCTAAGACTAAACTATTGAGTAAGTCAGTATTAAATTTCACGACAAGTTTTGGTAAACTCTCCAAGTGGTGAGAAAATAATCTGACTTGACCAGCAACATTTATGTATTGGATTTCAAAGGATCATAAAAATAATATTTATTTTAAAAAAAGGAACTTTGTCAATGTATAAATTTTGGATATGCAGGAACACGCTGATCAATGAAAAAAGGCACGGAAATTAAATGACATACATGTACTATACAAACATCCAGTGACCCCAAAACGATCACATCAACTGCCTGTACAAAACAATCTGACAAAAAATACAAACTGTCCTATTGGTGTTCAATTTAATTTAGAAAAGCACTGACCAAAGGTAAACAATACAATACATTGTAATAAAAAAAAAAAACAACCGTATGGCCAGGTAACACAATCGTTCAATTATTACAGTCATATTATAATTTCATGGCCATGCAAACTTCATTTAGAAAATGTGCATGTTTTGTCTAACAAAGCAAGAAATATGATGGGACCTAATTTTTTTTTTCTTTTATTTGGTTAGACTTTAACAACCTGTGTTTGAAAGGGTGAAGTTTTCTTTTACATCATATCAGCAGGGTATGAATTGTGGATATTTTCGAGATTTTACTGATCATAATCTTTCTCTTCAGGGGTAGACAATTTCTCTCAGCTACGAACAAGTTACATGTACATGCATTCTGTTATATCCCTTGTTGTGATAACGTTCTGTATCATTGTCTGCCCCTAAACTTTTGCTGGTTCCGAGACAACTTGAACTGAACTGTATTTGGAATCGAAGAAATGGACAACCCACCAACCCTCCCACATTCACACACAAACTCCTTTCTCAAACCATTTTGTCACGAGTGGAGTGAGCGAGATTCAAGGATTACGGGGGCATGGAAGTGTAGGATTGACTCACGGGATAGTGAGGCTGCTCACCTATATTGACTTCTGTTAGTTAACGTGGAAGCGTGCAAGACGTGAGTAAAATGAAGGCGATGAGGTAAATCTTGTGTAGTGAAAAGTCACTGCAAGTTAAGAGGCCCAAAGGGACAGACGTGGGAAAGCAGTCGGGAGATTGTGTGTTTTCCAGTGATGACTGGTAGGTTGAACTAGGATTGATAATGATGATGATTGATGTACTATATTCTCCTATGACCATGATGTAAACAAGTTATATGTGAGGAATGTGAAAGTCCTTGATTACTGTGTATAGAGATGTGCGCAATGAGCGATAGAAGTTCGGATCATGGATTCGTAGCGAGTCTGAGTGCTGTGTGGTACGGTAGAGGTGTGTTACCGTAAGAGGTGTGGTGAGTGAAAGGTGGACTATTGTGTGTACGCTTGATAGTTCGTAATGAGTGGTGAAGTGGATAGTAATTGTATGGTGTTATAGAAATGTAATGTTATTCTTATAGGTGCCGGGGTCGGACAGAGAAGCCACCCGCGGTGAGCGGACTTGTGCCGGGGTTGGGCCGAAGGCTACCCACAGGCCTGCCTGAGTGAAGCTGTCGCGCAGGACAGCGGGAGCACATGAATCGTGGCAGTCTGGCCACAGACAGACAGGGACGTGGTTATTGTCCTTGTTGCATTAAGATGTTACTGTGCTATTGAGATACTAATGTGCTATTGATATATTAATGTGCTATTAAGACATCCAGGGGAGATTGAGATACGGAGATTAGGTTGAGCAGGAGCCAATAAGAGAGGCCAGCAAGTAATATATATATGGATGTGAGGCTGAGGCCCGAGCATAGTTAGAAAGTAACTATCGGGTTGTGGACCCAGAGAAGAATGAATGTGGGGAATGCTGACCGTCGAATGGTATTTGAATTGAGTTAATGTAATGTGTGTAATTGCATAGATATCTTATTTTTATATATATTAAATGTGTGAGTCTGTTTGGTTGTTCTGTTAAGTGTTATACTTGTTCGTTCATGATTGTTGTCCTGTCATAATTATTACATTTCCCAGTCTGGGATTTGTAACACATTTCACGTTACCAAATCCATTAGAAACTGTGTTTATGTCTTTATTTTAGGAGATTCGCTGCCCTTGCCAAGGCATCTTTAACGTGCGCAATGACCCTCTAATTTTGTCGTCGTTATCCCAGAAGATTAGGTCCCCGATCCTAACTAGCATAGGATCAGAGACAGGAATTCCAACATGCCTTCTCCGACCGGGGTTCAAACTCTTTACCTTCTCCGTGAGAGATGAGCAGCTTGCCTGAAAAGAAAAACGAGGTGTAAGAACTGACATCAGTGATCCTTCTCATACAAAGACCTTAAACGACAGCCTTAATGTTAGTTTTTCCCCTCAGAAAGATGAGATTCTAACCCGTACTACACTAACTCGGTCCTTTTCCTCAATCCTAAATCTTTTTCTTTCTTTTCTTTTTTTTGGGGGGGGGGGGGGGACTCAGATTGAAATGCGATTGCATGACTCCGTGGACTTTATATTGAATAGAGTGGGTGAATGAATACATAAGTAAGTAAAAAAAATATATAAATAGACAAATACATAGATAGGTAAATACATGATAAGTAAATAAACAAATAAACAAATAAATAATAAAGCCATAAATAATTTGGTGAATAGACAAATGAATAATCTAATACATAAAGTACGTAAATGAATAGACCACGAAATGATTAGGCAGTTAGATAAATATATAAAAAGATAAGCTTTTCTGTCTCAGGGCCAGCTTTCTGCAATGTCTGTCCTGGGTTCGGACCAACACGAAGTCTTTTGCCTCCCAGAACTGTCAACTGAACTTTATGTCTTCGGCTGTTCTGAACCCTTAATGGGTCATTTCTTTATCAGCTGACGCTTTCATAGTTCAGTATATGCATTTGGTCTATTTTCATATTTGATCATGTTTTCGGTTTGACAAATAAGCATGTTTTTAATGTATAGTGAAAAAAACATGCTATAGATTGATAAAAGAGATATAATAATATAACAGAATACATAAGAGACAATGCATAAATAATATAGAATATCATTTAGAACATTTGGAATGTTAATCTTTGTATTTTCTATTATGACAGGCTGCGAGCTGGCACCCAAATAAATAAATAAATAAATAACAACAAAAAGAATAAATAAATAAAAAATGAGCCTATCCATAGAGGAGAAAAGTCCGTAAAATATGAAATTACTTCAGTTCATGCAACTTAGGATACCATACCGACTTTCCGTCTTTCGTCATTGCCCCCCCCCCTCCCCCTCCCCCTTTTTTATGCAGAATATTTTATTTTCCTTTCACTCACCTTAGTCCTTATCTTATTCTCTATCTCTCATTCATGCCTTAGTAAAGTGAACCTTTGTTTAGTAGATTGTTTTGTTGACTTTTATTGCTTTGAGCATCGGCAGAACTTTCCGTTAATGTGTGCAGGGTATCTATATAAAAAAACAGCAAGGAAAAAAAATTCACTGCTGCGAGGAAGAAATGCCCAGACCGGAAAAAAATTACATGTGAAAGATAGTTCTTTTTGCTACTATGTCTATTCTTTTGACATGAAAGCGAAGTATCGTAATTTTGTAATGAATGAAAATAGGCCTAAAAACATCGAATAATGCTTTCTCCTCAACAATGATGGCCTCCCTCCTGCCTTTGTTTTGTTTGGACTTTAGTACCGTGCATGTCATAAAAAATAACCATATCAAGCTGGGTGCGCAGTGTCCTGGCGTGCATGAGTTCTGAAGCAGGAATGCAGAGATTACTACTTTTATTGTAAGAGAGAGAGAGAGAGGGAGAGATTACGTCATCGAATAATGCTTTCTCCTCGACAATGGTTGCCTCCCTCCTGCCTTTGTTTTGTTTCGACTGTAAACTTCCGGTTGTGTTTCAAATTTTAAAGAGTTTATGTGCCGTCTGCTTTATGCACGGTACGGGCCATGCAGGTGTTGCTGTGCCGGTTGTGAGTTGTTTTCTTTCTAGATCTACATAATCTGTGTGCTGATTGTGCGTGTTGTTTACAGGCGTCTAATGCATTAATTCTGGCATAGACCTGACACACGTGATGAAGTCAGCGCAACACATGATAGACTACGACCACTCAAACGACACGGGGAACAATACGTGACCCTTTTGACCTTTCGCTAACTCTCAAGTTCGCGTTATTGTCAGCGCGATGAAAAGCTGCTGGTGCATGTAAAGCGTCTGATCTAAAACTGCGAATCAGCCAGAACACGACGGTAGCCCTGTGCTGACTATACGCCTTTGGACAATGTAGATCATGCTAAAAATAGGCGCAAATTAGGCCGATATCTCGAACGCACGCTTGCGATTCTCTGTTTTGATTTACCAGGTTTTTGTTCTTTTTTGATTAAATTCAATTCTTCACATCGCGAAACCGGAATATTTTATTTTTTTTTTGCCACACAGCGAAACCGGAAATCCGGTTTATACCGGAGGTCTGGCACCTATGCATAGTAGTCCTTTTATTTTAACTTTAATTGTTTCCCATCTGTTATGAGGATTTAATGACTGAAGCTTCTCTGACATCTCTGTAATGTAAGGTTTCATTTGCTGTATGAAATATACATCCATTAACATATTGTTATTGAACTTATAGTAAGATGGACCCTTTTTGAATGTTGACATTTCCCAGTGAAAGACTACTATTCTGTGGTTTGTCATTGGTACTGACAATATCTTAGAGTTCCTTACTTTCGAAATTAGTTTGTTATCAACAAAAATGTAGTCTAGGGTGCATGCCGCGAATGGTATATTCCGTTTCCATATTCACTCTTTAGATATATAATTAAATATTCTCCAATTGTCCATGAGATCATTGTATAAAACAAACTGGTTTAAAGCTGCCACTATTTGATTACTGTATGGTTCCCCTGCAATAATATCTTCAGAGTTGTTAATCACTGTATTAAAATCGCCATCCATACAATATATTCGGCTTTATGAATTGATCTAACACTATCTAGATTCCTTAGAAATTTTATTTTAGACAATTCACTATCAACAGATGTATAGGCATTTATATTAAGATAAGATTTATTCTCTTTCCTGGGGAGTTTTTCTCAATATTCTCTCTTTCCGGGTAATATAAGAATGCCTTAAATTTGTCTTGAATTGTCACCGTTTTTGGGAGTGATCTTGTGGGTTTTTGTATAAAATAATAATAATAATAATAATGTATAGCATTTATATAGCGCATATCCATTTAAAATGATCTATGCGCTTTACAGAAACAACATGTCAACCACAGAGCAGAATGGAGCTGCCTGCGAAGTGCTCAACACACTGCACTGCTTCTTTCTCTCTCCCTGTCTCGCTCACTCTCTCTCTCTATCTCAGAGCAGTTCTATTGCTGTTCTTAAACTTGTTCAAGAAACCAAACTTATCCAGAGCACAATGTAAGCGAATATCAGTAAGAGTATCATAGCCATCAGTTTTTAGAGCAGTTATCGTGTCTTCGTGCCCTACTGATCATGGCAGGTTGGAGATCGAAAGTTTACAGGACTCGACCTCTTGACCATCCATAACAAATACATTAGCCTAGCTGCATGATTTGTTTTTTCCGTACGAGCTTTATCAAGTTTAGGAGAAACAAAACCCTGCAGTTTGCTTTTGCGTTTTGAAGGTATGCTTTAGCTCCAAGAATGCTTTGCGACGCGTTTCTTCCCTAAGAGCCGATTCCAGATTAGTAATATGGCATTTATTGTACCCATCCTGCTTTTCTTGATTGAAAGGTTATCGAAAATCAAATCCACTCGATACAGAACAATGTCTGATAGTACTATACTTTGCAGTCTTCGGACTGGAGTCAAGGCCTAATAAGTGCAGGCCAGGACAAGTGTATGTTATTTTTTTATGTCCTTATTTCAAATCGATTTCACTTTGCAAATCTCTTTAAAAGGTCTGGCAAAGACAATGGGCTTTTTAAAATTATTGTTATACAAGGTAACTGCTCAAATGGAGGAGGTGATTGGGGACGGTGCTCCATTACACTTTAAACACAATAACAATGCATTGATAAATATAATATACCCTTAGCCTAAAACCCAAGCGTCCTATCAATGTAACGTTGCATAATTCTGCAGATATCCAGATTTGAATACTGCAGAACAGTAAATTTACAAACTAAAATGTGAAAAAAAAGAAAAACTTGTATTTCACAAAGCCAAATATTAGAAACAAACCTTTAAAAAACAACTGTTCAAAAAAAAATTCCAAAAGAAATACACAGTATTTCCATTACGAATTTTTTTTTTTTAAATTATTTTTGTTGTTTTTATTCCGTTTTTTCTTCTACACTTCAGCCCTGCCCCACCCAAATCCTAGCTGCAATGACATAGTTTTTCTTCTTTTTTTTCAAGTTTAAAGACTGGGTTTACTTTAAGATGATTCACATAGTGTGATTTTTTAAATAGGACGGGCGGATCTGTTCATTCCGCTCCAAATATCTCGATGATATTTTGATAACGCTGCGGTACGTGTGCAATGTTTCAACTTCCGCGTTACGGTTGTTTGCGGGGAGCCGCACGGCTTCGAAAAGCACCGTGTAGGGCGAAAACCTCAACTTGCCTTTATGATGGCATCTGAATAATTTATTTCCACATTGCATGTAACGGGTTTGTGCAGTTGGGTGCCCAACAAGAGGATGGCATCAGTCGACCGTTGTCCACCGCTTCAGCCCTACAAGTGGGGCACGCCTCCATTTTGTTTAGAAAATCACGTGATATGGAGGACGATGAATTAAAAGGGTCTATAAGGTTAGCCGTGTTCCTGTTTTGTGCCAGAAAAAAAATAATATTCTGTCAACTTCGGGCGGTTCCTATCTCGTTATTTACGATTTCTCATGTGGTTCTATATCACATTTTGTATAATTATTTTTGAAGTGCTCTATTCACACCCTAAGTTTGGTGCCTTTACCACAAAATGCACAATTCATAGAAAAAACGCCCTAAATGATTCTACTAGAAGAGTTGAAAACGAAATGGTATGGCTATGCATATGGCTGGAATGGCATGTCCAATGCGTGTTAGTGTGCTACGCACTTCCTTCGTGGTAAGAGAATCTGCACGAAACCGACCTCTTATTAAACGGGTTGGTTTCAGTCGGTTGTTATGAGCAAATGACATACTGATGGCTCATGAGTCTTCTTTCTCTGCTCTATCTAATATTAATGCGACGATGACAGATCATTTATTCACCAATTAGTAACACAAATGGATCGAAGAATGGGTTTAAAGGCCTGTTTGCACTGGTAGTTTTTTTTGAATAGAAAAAGGGAATGGGGAGTCTGTCTGGGAAGAAAAATCCTTGCTTTCCATCTTTTGTTTTCCGATTTCACCATTTGAAACGCTGTTTGTTTTACACTGGTCCGTTATCTAAATGAGAAGCGATGCCCATGGTTGTTGTATTTTTGTTGTCCTGTTTCTAATGGGGAAATCGGAAAGCCAAAGACGGAAAGCCAGGAGAGTTCTTCCCACACAGTCCCCCCATATCTTTTTACTATTCCTAAAACCTTCCAGTGTAAGGCCTCAAGCTGGCTCTAGATCTAGATCAAATTTCCACCAGAGATATCCCCCTTCAGGTAATTATAATGAACTCTTCGCCTTTGTGTAATGTCAAGATGACTTTTATAACTCGCCACTAAAGGAGTAAAGGTCTCCACACAGTGGAACCATTATACGATTCGTGCACATCACAGCACAGCATCGAGAAATAAGCGAGACGTGAGCAAAATGGTTGTCGCACATTCTACTTTCGATTCGCTTACGTCTCGTCACTGCCCGAGAAAAGGTACAATACACTTGAAGTTGGATGGAGAGATAATGGATTCATGGATAATAATGTATAATAATAAAGATGACTTTATATAGCGCCCAATCCCAGCTGAGTCAGCTCTACTAGTATGCGCTTAACAATTTATATAGCGTGCCTACAAATCACATAATATTAAGAGGATACAATATTCATACGTGCACGCATTCCCTGGGTACATAATTTACATTAATAATTTTTTAACAATTCAAAGTACTTTCTGTAAAGATATGTCTTGAGTCTGCTCTTGAATAGCAATAGCTCCAGTGATGTAGAATGTTTTATGTCTGAAAGAATGTTATTCCAGACTAGAGGACCAAATAAGGTGAAAGCTCTATCTCCACATTTCTTTGTAGTGTGAGGGATGGCAAATAATTAATCAATCAGTAGTTCACTAATATAAGCCATAAGGTGTTGCTTAAAAACATTTTGGATGCAAGAAAGAGAGAGAGACAGAGGGGGGGGGGGGGAGAGAGAGAGAGAGAGAGAGTGAAAGAGAGAGAGAAATGGATATGCGTATATGGGTGTGTGTTTGTGATATAGGGATTTATATCCAATACTGTACGAAGTGAAATAAATTTACCATCAATGCCCAGTTCCTCTCCAATTGCCTCCCAGCGTCCATTGTCTATTTATATGTATTCTGTTCAATTATTCTAACAGTTTTATCGTACAATGGCTGCCTTTTTGGCACAGCCGCAATCAGAAGTTCATTTACGTTTATTGATTCTATCTTGTATCATGTGTGTAGAGTGTACAACCTAGATCTACTCGCCTGTGTACACACCACACCAAAAGCTGGAAGACAATCGGAACAAATGTTACTGCTGCACTAAAATGCTCTCGATACAAAACATCTATCGGGACGTCAGCGAGACGACAATGTTAGTGAGGCGGATGCACTGTGGCGGCAATATTGAGAGAAAGAGGTTTTCCCGCGTTACCGGTTGCCGTACGACAAGTTCATGGGGGTCAAAATCTGGTATCGAGACGAAACTGCGTCTAAAATGGTTGCACTGTTTGGCTACCGAGCAACGCATCATGCGTTGGTCCGCCATTCCCGGGGCTCCCAACCAACGCATCATGCGTTGGTGGCCAAAACTAAGTTTGGTCGACTATAGCACAAATATCTGGCCAACTAACGTTTGAATTCAACTTCCGTTGTTTACAGTGAAAGCGTGGTCTGCTGTGTTCAGGTGTTTGCGATTGTTGTTATTACTTTTGGTGGAATTTTCGTCGAAGTTTGCGTTGCTAGGCAGTTGTTTGTAAACAATGGAACCTGCAGCAGGGCCGTCAAGACCACCAAAGCGATTTACAGGAGCAGAGGCCGCAAAAAGAATTCTTGAATGGATAGGATGCGATCAGGATAGTGATGAGGAAGACTATGTGATACATCAAGACCTGTGGTTAGGCACGAACTTGAACCCGAGTCATCAGATAGTGATGATGAACTGAGACAGAGAGTGTCAAAACGAAGGAAAGTGGTGACTGGAAAAGGCAAGGGGATAGGCAAGAAGAGTTCTAGATCTAGACTCTAGTAGTTCTACAGTTAGACCTGGTAGTGGAGATGCCTCTCTTGCCATTGCTGTTTGTGTAAATAGATCTAGATCTAGATAATCTAGACTCTAGTACTCTAGTTGTTCTGTGGTCAAGCGTGTATTTTTCGTAATGGAAAAGTGACAACAGGTGGTCTTTCGGAAATATGCATAACTTTTTTGTTATTCAGTGTTTTCATGTGAAACTTTGACATATTCTTGTAAAATGCATATACTTTGAATGTTGTTGCAAGTTTGAGGTTCTTACAACAATTTGGAGTCATGCAGTAGTGAGGTAAGAGAAAAATAATTATGCGCATATTTTTATGTTTATTTTTTTTCATGATTTTATTACTAAGATATAACAATTACAGTGTTACTAACACAAAATTTCTTTTTATGTTCATTTAGTTCATTATTTCTACTTTGTTTTCATGTATAACAATCTATAGTTTCTTTCATATTATAAATTCAGTGGTGAAGTTTTCTAACCTACCTGAAATTATTTTCCTGGTAAATTACGGCCCTTGGGCCAGACCAAAATCTAGGCTGGTAGTGAAAGACATTGCATTGTATTCCCCATCTTTTTTTTTGGTCCAGTTTGATCTCCTCATTACGACTGTTCAATTTACTAGTGTCTACCGACGGCACCTTTAGGTATCTCTAAAGTTCTAATGAACGTGTATTCTCTTGTTTACAGGAATCATCTACCCAGTGAAACTATATGAAGTTGGTTTTACATGTCACGATTCTGTGTGTCTTTCTATTTGTCATAGGAGTGGACTTCCCATTTGTCAGAGGTTCGGATAATTTCCTATTTGATCAATGTCCATGACTGGGGGGGGGGGGGGGTCTAATTAGTTTTACGGTATGCGATATGAATGCCAAATTGATTATTCGAGGTTGCATTTAGAATTAAATAAGATGAAGTAATCCACCTTAATATAATCTTCACCTTTCTGGATTTATCTAATCGAGATTTTGTGTTGATTCATTAAAAAGCAATTAAAGAGAAAAAAACAAGAGGAAAACAGGAGTAGGTAATAATATACATCTGGACTAGATTACTTATCGCAACTTCGTGATAACAGCCATTGCTCTTTGGGACCGACATACAGCTTGACAAATATTATACATAGGAATTTTCTCTTAAGAGCATAATTATAAGCTTGACATGAAATATCCGTTCTGAGACAGACTACTTAAAGTGTATTTTACAGGTGTTACCACCAATGGTTTGGTCCAGGCTGCAGGTACATGTGCCACTGTACGAATGAACAATGTGATAGCTTGACCGGCGAGTGCACAGGCGGGGAGAAATGTGAAATGAATTGGTTTGGGCCGGCCTGCCAGTATGGTCAGTATCTTTTGTGAAGTGTCAGTATGGTCAGTCTTACTAGTGTCATTACAGTAATGAGAGTAGTGTCAAGTATACCATGTCAATATAGTAATATTTTTTGTCCCCTTTTAAGATTGTCAGTATTTATTGTATCGTGTCAATTGTCTAAAGGGTCGGCATATTCAGATCAATATCACTGTATCGTCCTCCATGAACTTGGTCAATAGCCAACGTATTTCATCAGCGCATTCATAAATGTGTCATTGTCTGTACTAGACATCTCTAGAATGAGAAATAGAAGCTAGTTCGAAACTCCCAATCCACAATGCTGTTTAAAATGTCAATGATATTCATACAAACAAGCACTTTGCCGACGCCTTGTAGCAAAGATGGGTAACTGACATTGGTTGCTCAGCCAATTCAAGATGCCCGAACTGCACATTCGATCACACCAGCTTACAAGAATAGCTGTCCGTTGTCGGTTGGTGGGCGCTTCTGGATCGGTATCGTCCTGTCTTATCGTTCTGTTATATTCTATCGTCTTGGTTTTTCCTAGCACATTTTTGTGTCGACGTGCTCTCCCCAATCTCAAACTCTAACAACAACTGTCCGTAGTAGTTGGTAGAGAAAATCATTGCAAACTACAAAGAGAAACACGGTAACACCTATGCATGGCAAACAAAATAGTAGACCCTCTTTTCGTGCCCCAGACGTTACGCACTCTCTGAGAATACCGGAGCTTTTCTCTTCGCAAAACATTCCGTTGGAAGGAAGGCTGAGCTGAATACAAACAGCAAATAAACTACACTTTGTCAAAGATAAACTTTGACAGTGGATTCATGCCTCCCAAAGAAAACGAAGAGTTGGAATCCTTAGTATACTCCGCGTGGGTTATACCCTCCTCACGCACCTTTTTTTTTTTCACGAGGGGGGGGGGCGACCAGCTTTCCCCCTCCCCATGTGTGGCATGCAACTGCCAACTGTAATAAAACGTATTTAAATGAGTGTAGATTTCAAGCATTTCCATCGAAAGCACTAGGCGTGCGGATCCGTGCAAGAATTTTTTTGCTGACGTAGATCACAGTGCGTCTCAACTTTTCCGAATGAGGCTAAGATCTACCAGACTTTTACGCACGCTTTGCAAACTTCTTTTTAGATGTATGCTAAACAAGTGTTTTCAGAATTTTACAATAATACTCAAATTTATACAGACCTGTTTAATTTATTTGTGAAATTTTAAATTGGTGAAGCTTCGAATACCAAACATAAATGAAATATTCCCAGAGACTGGGCAAGACGCAAAGTGGACGTTATTATCGTGCCCACGCGCTGTAAAACCTAAACTTAAATTCGGATTCGAAACCCATCCCACAGTTTTGCATGCATATTTTCCAATCCTTTCCATCTATAATGGCAGAATGATGGGCCTTCGGTCGAATATCAAACTAAACACTATTGAAAAACTGAATGTACATTTAAGCTGGATGAATTGGGTCTCCATGCATTTCTTTTCTCAAATCCATTGCAGTGGATTCTATGACAGATTCTGACGCCCCTGATTGGCTGAAAGACCATGATGAGGCCACCTGCATGGGGAGTGCAGCTGTAACCACAATGACATTTTCAATTAGTGCAGTGTTCTCGTGGGCACGAATTCATTTCCAGCAAAACAGCAGTAAGTTCAATTAATATTTCGTCCATAAAGAACAAAGAAAATAAAACGCGTTATTTTCTTAGAGGTTATAATCGTCATTTAGAAAATTTTGTAATTAGGCAGACTCAATTGACATAAATTATAGTCGAAATCGCCCCTCTTAGTTATCGCCAGCTGGCGGTCATAAATCTCGTGCGCTGGAATGCTCACCGGGGTCAATACTATCAGATTCGCTCTCATATTCAAATTCGACTCTTTTGATATCAAATTTGCAACAGTCCCCGTGGACCCATCCCGATATCTTGCTATGAAGTCTCCAGCAACAATCTTTCCCTTACAATCTGCGTAAATCACAGCTTTCTACGTGCTTTTGTCTTTGTTCTACGCACGCATGTTTATTACCTATATTTGGTACTTTTCCCGTGCCCAATCGCAGATGAACAATTGTTAATTACACAAAAACGGCCAGCGAAAACAGTTTGCAGTTTTCATCTGTGTGATCAGAAATAATTTCTGATGTGTTTGCGCTAATTTCATTTATTCCGCAGCTTTAGTTGGAACGCTATATCAATTTATATGTGACGTGCTCACCTATTGTTGTTATGTTGGCCAAACTACTGACTTTCTTGTGATATTAATAAACAGCTTGAACATAATAATAACGTGAACCATGCACGAAGTCAGCATATTTCTGCTCTGGACAGTCTGTAACGTGTATTTGGAAGATTAAAAAAACAAACAAACTCAAAAACCATTTTTTTGTGTTCATGAATTGCTTGCGACATTTTGTTTTTGTCCACCGACTAGATATCAGGGAAGGCCATATCGAGAAACAGTCCAAATATATCTGTCCAGAATGTTACAAGATAGTTCAGGACGCTAAACGTCAACAAAGCACAGTTTCACTTGATTCTCCGGCCTACTATTGAAAATAGTTTAAACATTTGGAGCGAATACAACCCTAACTGTAACGAAACAGCAGGATTGTTCTCTCTGTTCACACACTCAGCAAATGGCTCACGGCTGTGTCCTACTGAAGCACTTTGCGCCCCAGTCGTCTCACCTCAGCAGCCGAAAAAAACAACACCACTGTAGACTCTCCAAGCACAAGTCTCTCTAAAACGGACATAACTGACAAAAACATGCCTCACACTGAAACAACCAGCCAGGATATGTCCTACATTAATGTAACTAGCATAATTAATTATTTTCAGCGACCCGGACGCCGACAAAAAAAAAAATGCACACAAGAATTGAAGCAGACAGAAGATGCATTATCTCTTAGCACATTAAAAATTTTCTGGGCTCACCCCAAACTCTGGCCCTCTTGCTTCCTGTTTCGATGGAATTCTCAAAACATACAGAATCTCATCACATGCTTATTATAGCAGCAGGGCATTTATTTGTAACCACTGCCATAAGAATCTCAGCCTCACTGAAGAGATTGTCACTCAGGCAAAAACGCATACATGCCACCCCATTCATAATCGAGGAAGCATGTACACTGCCTATGACATTCGGCTATCTCAACAACTCTATCAGTCAAGTTCACAGAGCCATCTCATACACCAAAACCATCCACGCAGAATCATTCTCTGGAGTTCAAACTCTGATAGACAATGTGACATACAGGAGGATGTTGCCCAACAAAACAATCCCAGAACAGCACATTGTAGAACAGCACTAGATTTACATACTATACTATATAAGACAATAACGTTCGGGTTCGGCTGCTGGGTGAGCAAGGCAGTGCTAGTAGCCACGAGGCTATCGCCAAAGTCGAAAAAAAAAAAAAGAGTATGCAGCATCAATGATAACTTTCATAAACTAGAATTTATCATGAAAATCCATCTGTTGAAAGTAACTCCGTCACCGAGCTGTACAGTCAAACCCTGGCCTAAACTGAAGACTCTCTGTTGTCTGGCTCCCCCATGAGTTTCTAGCTACTGCTACGGCCAAATGAAAATTCAGAGACCGACCCCTCCACACAACAATGAACCAAATTGTGAGGTAGTTCGAAACTGTATTTAGTGTACATAAATAAGCTGTTCGAAGTAAAAGAAATGCGCCAACATTCTTACGAGGAGACGGCAAGTGCAAGCTAAGGGCGACATAATATAATGCTAAGTGACAACACGTAGCTGTTTAAATTGACATGTACGCATCATAAAAGCTGCGGAGAAAAAGCCACTTGGTGAGAAAGCGTGTAGACGTGTCTACTTCAAAATGATGTAAATTTGAACGGGAATCGACAGGAGGTTACTGAATTACGGATGTTTATTATGTCATATCTAACAACAGTGTCAGCATTGAAATAGGGTCAACTTTAACTACCTATTACAGCTAAATCAATCAATATTTAAGTATTTTTCTTTCAATATCTGACATTAACAGCATTTGCCTACTGCTGCCCACTAACAATTAATCGCTGAACCAAACGTTGTCAGCGTAATAACTCCCCGCTAACGTACAAAAAAAAAACACATTTTGCAATATCCATTCTACGGCACTCGCTGACCGATGAGTAACCGCGATCACCGTCACGGCCCAAAGACCGCGGGTGCCTCCAGGACATTACCGCGGCCAACTAAAGTATCCGGTTTTTGTACGGCATGATTAAAATCTTAAATCTATACACATTTTCAGATTTCTTTTCATGTATATAAATATAAGACATTTCATCAATTTGTTTACCAGTGTAATAAAACTGATATGGAACTCATTCATTCTGTTTGTGAAATTTCAGTTGATAAAGTTCAGAGTAACAAACTACCAAACATAAATAAAATAGCAAAAAGACTGAAAGATGCAAAGAGACCGTCGTCATGCCGACGTGACGCGCAAACTAAATTCAACCCCAAACTCAGAACTGATTCTGATATCAATGCAATTTCGCATTAATTTGTTTTTGTGAAAACATCTTTATAGTGGGATTGGCAAGTGGAACAATCGTTCAAAAAATGATAGAAGCATGAAACGCGGCACAAACCTTCTCTATACGATACTGTTTAGAATACTCCCCTGGCCATGAAAAAAAAAAATCCTAAATGGCGACAAAATTTAAGATGGCCACCAACAATATGATAATTTATAATAATACATGATTCTCTTCTTTGGCATTACACCTTCGTGTTCACAGCAACATAAATTACACGTGACATAGCCTTGTCCTTATCAAGCCTGTTTCACTTATCATTAACATAGTTTAACAAACAAAAGACGGCAAAACTTGTCCATGGGAGATTTCTACGTAAGGGTGACCGCTCCTTCTCACAGTTCATATTATGTCAAAAAATTTATTGCTGATCTGAGTACTCAGATGGTCACTGACTTTAGTTCCATTTGAGGCCATGTGATGCCAGTTCAGCATTTTGTATAGGAGGCGGGGATGTTTCGCTACCCACAGTTAAGCGTGTATTAGTCAGCGCCGATACTGGGCATTCTCGATACTCGGTCTAGCCAGCGATCCTTTGACATTGCCCCTTATGACGTCATAACATCAATTTTGAAAATCGATACTCTTTAGGACATGAGCGTGCGATATGATTCCGACTTGGGAAATACTGAGGAAGGCACAACTTTAGTTGGCGATGAACTAACTGACCAACTTGCAACGACCTGGGTACAGAAGTTAGTCGTTGAGGTTTTATTGAGGTTTTTATTCAGGTAGCAGTTTCACCCTGACCTTGTCAAGAAGTGTCTCTCAGGCAGACATGCCAAGCGCCATAACGACAGTTTGTAGTATGGTATTTGTTCGTTTGATGTTGTTTTTTCTTTGAAACGACCTATACGAAAAGAAAATTGGCTCTAGCAGGAAACTGAGCATTGTATCACTGGCCATATTCTAAAAGCCCACAAAGTGGGCATGTTACAAGGGGAGGAGGTCAACTGTTTTAGTTGAAGTGCATACATTTAAGTTATAAAGTTATACATAATTGAAATAGTATACTTTTACCTCTCATCTCCAAAAGTGAACAATGAACATGTCTGCACTACCCCACCCGCCCTCTCTTTTCCCAACCCACATGCACACAGAATGTTTGGCAAAACAAATTCTGTGTCAGCTATTGCAAGAATACAGTACAGTGTCATTTCAAGATTGGGCCAGAGATACAGCGTCCACTCGTGAGCCAAATACTGACTATGCAGTTCTCAATACGTGTTTTCATAGCATTAAAGCGTCACCACGAAAAATTGATAACCTCTCTAAGAACTTTGATCTCGTAATAAGGAACTCGCCACATGTCCCTCATTGATGAAAAGGTGGAAATGTGAACAACCAGCAGATCAGTGATGAAGGTACTTATTTCGCTCGCAACTTGGTGCAGGTTCTCTACTGAAAACACAGTCATAGGGTTCCAGAGGTTTTCATCCACATCTGGTGGTGGGTTTTGGCTTGCTCTTCCTATAGGCTTTCAATCTCAGCTTTGCTGTCACTAAAATGTGGTCAGTGTCACAGTCTGCCCCTGGCCTTGTCTTTGAGTTGAGCACAGTTGTTTTCCAGAGTTTTAGAGGGGATTAGTTTGAGACTCCCAGAGTTTGAGAATCCCTTCTGCAGAAAACGTGACTCTGCACAGCAATCTGCCGACAGGTTTTTCCATTTGCCGAAGCAGGAAGAAAATAACGAGGAAGATAAATGACAACTAAATACAACCCTTTGTGTACCACGAGGTTTTTCCATTTTGTCGAAACAGGAAGAAAATAATGAGGAAGATAAATGAAGACCAGTGTTTCCCCGGCCAAAGCTCATTTTCTCTTTGTGCTTCGCTGAGGAAAGACTTAACATTTTCAGCGTGTGAATAACTGTGTTAATGTCTCAAGACAGTGTATCAACAGACGACTTAGATATAGAAATAGACGAAAATTTCATCGCACATAAGGAACTTTTGGAATATTCTAGACAAAAAGATATTTTCATTTTACCAGAAGCAATGGCATCAACATCCCAATCTTTCACACAAGCAGTGGATGTTCCTTTGCCACCTCCGACACCATCATATCAGTGGAAGCAAGAAGATTTAGACGTGTTAAAAGAACATTGAACATATTATGGAGAAATGATTAACATCATCGATAGATCTATTGAATCAGGAAACTACCTAGAAAACCAATCGTCTCTGCGCCATGTGCTGCTTTTGCCCCGCGATCGCCTGGGACAAGAACGAGCTATAAATAAAAACCGGGCACGCGTCCCCGCTTTTCTTCGACATCTCCTCATCACAGTCAACCTCGAATTAGGTTGCGCTCATACATGAGCGCCAAGCCGGGATTTCCTCACATATTGATTCACTCCCTATTGAACCATAATTGTGTACCGCCCGAGTCATCAGCCTAACAACCGCAATCATGTATGATCACCGTATCCAAGATAAACATCTTCCTCATCAGCCTAGCAACGGTGCCCATGCATGGGGCTTGTTGTCAAGCAGCCATTACATCAACACAGTCTTAGCAACAACATCAAGCTAGAACATAACCTAGAAAAAAAACTAGTTTGCACTCATGCATGAGCGTTTAGAACAACCAAGGATTTCCTTATTCGGTGGGATTCTCTTGACTCTTTTCTTTTTGACACAATGTTTGTGAATATATGCTAGTTCCACCAGATCGATAGAGACATTTTAAATTAGATCGTCGACCTGCCAGTTCCACCAGATCGATATAGAGACATTTTGAATTACTTTGTATAAAACAATTTAGGAATATGATGAGTGTTTGTGTGAATATTCTTTATTTGTAGTTTTTCATTTTCTTTTCTTTTTAAAATGGACGTCACGAATCTTGCTTGGGATGATAATTTAACAAATAGAAAAAAAACAGTCCTATGTTACCTAAAAGTATAAGAGGAATTATAGTAGGAAAAAGCGGGTGTGGAAAAACGAATCTCTTATTGAATCTACTTTTAAAAGACGGCTGGCTGGATTATGATCATTTGAATGTATTTGGAAAATCTTTACTTCAACTTGAATACAAGATTATAAAAACAGGTTTTGAACAGAATCTACCTAAAGATGTTATATTTAAATTATTCAATCAAAAAGATTATTGTATAAAAAAGAATATTTCTCCTTATCAGTTTTTAGAAGAATTTGGAAAACAAGATACACATAATATAAATCCAATTAATTGCCAGTTTTACAAAAATACCGAAGATGTTCCAGATCCAAATGAGTTAAATTCAGAAAATAAGAATTTAATAATATTTGATGATATTTTATTGGAGAAACAAAACAAATGCGAAGATTATTATTGTAGAGGAAGGCATAACAATGTTGATTGTTTCTACCTAGCTCAAAATTATTTTAAATTACCGAGACAAACAAAAATAGAAAACGCTAATTTTCTATGTTTATTTAAACAAGACTTGAAAAATCTTCAACATATTTATAATGACTATGTAAGTAACGATATGACACTAGAAGATTTTCAAAAACTCTGTAAAAAATGTTGGGAAAAACCTTATGGATTTCTTGTAATTGATAATTCTAGTGATAAGTATTGTGATGTTTCCACTTTCTCTCACTAACTTTCTTCTGACACCAGCCGTGATGGGCACGGCACAAACACACTAAATAATCGACTATCTCTCTTCTATAAGTTATAACAAACGATGTCTGTATTGCTTACATATATACAATAATTATTAATTCATTCAATAATAATAGGAACACAGGTCATACAATTTCATGTGAATTTCGATGGAATGAAGTTGATGCAAATCAGTACATGCTAATTAAATGGCTTCGTAATATTCAATTTCTAGCACATTTTATAAAACACATGGGAACATTCAGCATAAGGAAACCTCTCCTTTAGGGGTGTATGGCGCTATCTGGGCACTGGTTCTTCCTCTCTACCCTGGCTTGACTGCGCAGTTAGATCAACAGGTATCGGCAGGTACCAATAGGTCGGGAAGCCAAGAAGCCACGATGTCGTTAATCAAAGTACAAGAAGTTGAGAAGCCAAGAAGGTGTTGTTCTTCCTCCTCTGTAGAAAAACAATCGCAAAGTCCTAATCTACTGCTGGAAGGCATGACTTCCATACTTACTCCATGACGGATATTCATCATTAACACTTTTAACCGCTGACACTGTTATAAGTCAGGCTGCAGCTCCCATACTCCATAGGCTCCCATATAGGCAATAGAATAAACGATCAATACAGTTTTAATGATATCTACACGTTCCCCACGAAGAATAACGCTCTCTCTAACGGACCCCATCCTATAAGGTTTCGTAACATATATATAACGGCGTTTCCGTGACTCTCTCAGAGGCAGTAGTTATACCAAAGTAAACCCACTAGATTTAGGTTCTACAATCATGAACATTAAGTAAAATACACATCCATCGTACAATTAACTTACCACTCAGCAACAGCCCAAATGCCGACAAGATACCAAAGATACCACGCTCTGACAAAGGATGTTTGCGGGTTCCCTGACCTTCCCCACTCACAAGACTAGTACAAAGTTACAGTTGCAGTTGTGGTCTCCTCTTCGGCACGAAGCTGGTGAGTGCTCTCAGCGGTCTGAAGTTGGAAGGAGCGTTCGGGGATTTATACCCAGTCAGGTAGCGTCCCAAGACGCTCACCGAGTGTACATTAGTTATCCTAATAGCCACCCCCGTCGACTCCACGTCAAATACTATTGAAACAGCTCTACCCCCCAAGCAATTCCCAGGTGATCTGATCGGCAAGTACGGCGGTCAAGTAAACACTACCCTTTTCGGGTGTCAAAGCGCTTCAGTTGCATCGGCTACTTTCCCCCTCTGGCCTACAATAACTCTGTCTCCCCGCCGTTAGCTATCTTCCCACGCTAGCTATACCTTGCCTGTCTGTCGCCCTGTTACAATCGCCCCCACTTAAGTCGATTTTCCCTGGCAAAATCGGCTAATAAAATTATTAATCTACTGGTAATCTAGATAGAGTGTCGGCCCATAGAGCGTCTCGCCCCCTGATGTTGCTGACTCGAAAGTTATATGGTTGCAGCGCCAGGTTCCATCTAGTTACCCTCGCGTTCTTCTGGTCTTTAGTTCGCATCCAAGTTAGAGGTCGGTGGTCCGTCTCTAACACGAAGTTTCTCCCATACAGATACGCCTGCAACTTACTAACGGCGAAAACTATGGCCAGGCATTCCTTTTCAATTGTTGAGTAGTTCTTCTCCGCGGGTTTCAACTTTCTGCTAACATATACAACTGGATACTTCGTACCCTCGTCTTCTTGAAGTAGGCAGCCACTCACTCCAAGGTTAGATGCGTCTGTCTGGAGAATCAGTTCCTTGTTCCAGTCTGGCATCCGTAGTATCGGCTCGGAACTCAAACAAATTTTTAGGGCATTGAACGCGTTCTCCTGCGCGTGTCCCCACGCGAACTTTGTGCCCTGGGACTTCTTTGTGAGGTCTGACAACGGCGCCGAGATTGCACTGTAATTTGGTACAAACTTCCGATGGTACCCCGTTAGCCCCAGGAAACTCCTCACGTGTGTCTTGGTCGTCGGTCGGTCACAGTCGACAATGGCTCGCACCTTACTCTCCTGCGGTCTTACAGTCCCCTGTCCCAGCTTATGGCCTAAGTACTCGACTTCTGTCATCCCTATTAGCGTCTTGGTAGGTCTAGCTTTTAAATTTGCCCGTCTCAGTCGCTCGAAGACATTCCGACAACGTTCCAAGTGGTCAGGCCAATTTGCACTGTGTATAAGACAGTCGTCTACAAATGCATCTACCCCTTCGCCAGCATCTTTTAATACTTTCCTCATGAGCCTGTTAAATGTGGCGGGGGATCCCTTCAACCCGAACGGCATGACCCTGTACTGGTATAGCCCAAACGGTGTGGCGAACGCCGTCAGGTGTTTATCTTCCTCGGCCATCGGAACTTGATAAAAGCCCTTTGTCAAGTCCAGCTTGGTGAAATATTTTGCCTCCGCTAGATTGGAAATAATGGCTTCTACCTCAGGCATCGGTTCGGCGTCATCGGCAGTCACAACATTTAGCCGCCTGTAGTCGTTGCAGAAACGATGTTGACCATCGGGCTTCTTAACTAATACAATTGGACTATTGTACGGGGACTCGGACGGTTCGATGATTCTGGCCGCAAGCATCTTGCCTACCTCAGCATTGACAGCTTCTCTAGTTGAGTACGGTAGTTGGTAGGGTCTTACCTTCACAGGTTTTTGATCTAGCAATGGGATTTTGTGCTTGATCAGGTCAGTGAGCCCCGGTACATCGGTAAATATATCTTTGTATTCTTCCATGAGCTCTTGCATCTGTTCTCTCTGATCCTGATCTAGCGTGTCCCCTAACTGTACATCCCTGTAGGTTTCGGTCTGTTCTAGCTTAGGCATGACTGTCTCCAGAGGCATCGAAGTCGCTTCCTCTCCTTCATCGGTCTCGTCAATTATAGCTGCAGCTATTGCCTCTGTGTTTTCCTGTTCGTCTTCCCTCTCAATATACTTCTTCAGCATATTCGCGTGATACAGTCGTCTCTTCCCCTTGACGTTCACCATGTAGTTCACTGACCCTCTCTGCTCTTCTACTTTGTAAGGCCCTTTCCAAGTCATCTGTAGTTTCGATCCGTCACTTGGGAGAAGTATGAGGACGGAATCGCCCACTTGGAATTTCCTCTGTTTGGCCCCCCTATCGTAGTATTTCTTCTGCCTGTGTTTTTCGACGCTGCTGTTCTCGGCTACGACTTTCATGGCATCCTCCAATCGTTCCCTCATATCTACCACGTATTCGTACGATGACCTCGTTTCTGACTCCGCTTCCCCAGTCCACAGATTCTTCAGTATTGCAAGTGGTCCTCTCACAGGGTGACCGAACACTAGTTCAAACGGCGAAAAACCTGTACTGGCCTGTGGGGTTTCGCGATACGCGAACAGCAGTGGACACAACATTCTGTCCCAGTCCTTGGGTCTGTCATGAGCTACTCGGCGAAGCATATTCTTCAGCACTCCGTTAAATCTTTCACACAGACCATTGGCCATCGCGTGGTAGGGCGAGCAGAATATCTGTTTCGTTTTGAGAAGTGCACTGACCTCTCTCATCAGCTCACCGGTAAACTGTGATCCCCTATCTGAAACTATTTCCTTTGGTATGCCTAACCGAGAAAATATTTCCATTAACGCTTCACTGACCTGCTCAGCTGATATCCCCCTTAAGGCTACGGCATCCGGGAAACGCGTGGCATAATCTACTAGCGTCAAAATATAACGCGATCTCCCATGTTCCGTACGCGGAAGTGGACCAACCAAATCTATGGCGACGCGCGAAAAGGGCGTGTCGATCAGGGGCGTCGGCACTAGGGGTACCTTTGTCACCCTACCTTTATTGGATGTCCTTTGACACGCGTCACACGATCGACAGAAACGACCTACGTCCGCACCTATCCCAGGCCAAAAGAACGACTGCATTATTCTGTCCTGTGTGCGCGAAATTCCTAAGTGTCCCCCGAACACTCCTTCGTGAGCTATCTTCATCAGCTCACTTCGGTACTGCATAGGTACCAACAACTGCTCCACATCAGCACGTCCAGCCCCGGCCTTCTTTACCCGATAGTAAATTCCCTTACTCTCCTTTATGTGAGTACCTACCTCAGCCGATTGCTCCAACGTGGCTCTCTCCCTTAAAACTCTCAAAGTTTCGTCCTCTCTCTGGGCCCGGGCTATCTCACCTGGTGTGAGTTCCCCTATCTTGGCCCCTACCCTTACCTCCTCCGTTGAGTTTCCCTTGGCCTCCTCATTATCTGTGGTCTGACTCACTTTCGCACTCGCATTCTCACACTCATGCTCTTCCTTGTCAATCTCCACCTTGCGAGATCGCGTGAGTACCACACTTATCTTCTCAAGAGACGCCCCCTTTATGTTTCCTATAATCAAATCGGCCACTGGGTCTTCCACTACTAGCGCTTTGAGAAGCCCAGTATAAAATGGGGTTTCTACCCACATTTCCGCGACAGGAGCAGACCTTCTCGTCCCGTCCATCAGGACATAACTCCTGTTCTTCCCAGTTAAGCTGTTAGGAGGCAGTTTGTCCCTTTTTATAATCGCACACGTGCATCCCGTGTCACGAAGGATAGTAATCTCTTTATCCCCTATCCTCCCCTTCTCCAAAAATGGAGCGGATAAATCATTCTCCGGAACATCGTCTTCGGGCTCATGTTCTGTCGAACCTTCTAACTCAATACTCTTACCTTCCGTCTCCCAAGAAATGAAGGTCTGTGGCCCAACACTCTGCTCAGCCCCTGGTTGAGTATTCGCCCTGCCCGATGACTCCCACTGACTGTCATCGGCTTCCTCATCGCTGGTTAGTACGACTGCGGTCGTCTCTTTCTGTCTCTTCCTACAGAATCTCGCAATATGGAGAAGTGACCCACACACAAAACAACCACGCCCACTCTCACGCTGGGACTTACCTCGGTTGTCCTCGACAGTGGCAGCAGCACCCTTCTTCGTCCTGCCCTGGTCACACTGCCTACTCAGGTGATTGGGAGAGCCACAGTTGAAGCATACCGGTTTACTCACTCCTAAACCCTTACTTCTGCTCTCCTCAACCCTCTTACCTGACTTCTGCTGTTGCTCCAGCCCTCGCTTCGACTGATGAGCCTCACTATACAAGTCCGCCATCTCAACTAACTCATGCACGGACTTGGGGTCCCTCTCTTTCAAATATATGGAAAGATTACAGTCGACAATCTTCAACATCTGCTCCCTGACTAACAGATCCGTAATCCCTTCCATAGTTCTCTCTGCCTCTGAGAGGTCTACCCACCTCTCAAAATATCTCTGCAATTTCACGGACAGCTGCGTATAAGTTTCGTCCTTATCTAGACGACTCTCCCTAAACTTACGCCTATAACCCTCTGCCGTGAGGTGATACTTCTTGAACAACACCTTCTTTACCTTCTCGTAATCCCTACTGTCTTCATCCCTGAGACCGGAATAAACATCTAACGCCCTGCCAGTTAACAATGCCCCTAACATGTCTGCCCAGGTGTCTTCTTCCCAATCATTTGCCTGCGCGAGCCTTTCAAATCTTTTCAAATACGAGTCGAGATCCTCGCGCGAGTCATCAAAAATGGCAATTTTAGGTACATTCGGGGCAGCAGATTTTCCATTCCCTTTACCATTGTGACACCCGTTTTTGGCTAGTTCCCGTTCGCATTCCATTCTCTCCCTTTCAAATTGTCTTTCCTTCTCCTTTTCTTCTCGTTCGCGCTCCTTTTCTTCTCGTTCGATAGCCCTTTGTTCTCGGTTTTGGGCTTTCTCTTCGTCCCACCTAATTTTGAATTCCTCATCACTAATGCCTTCTTGTCTGGCAAGCTTCAGTGCGCCCTGATAGTCCATCAGCAATTGACCTGTAAACAAAGCTAACAATAAAGCGTGGATCGTAACTGTGAAGTTAACAACAATATTCCTGCAATAGCAAACAACAATTTTCTCTGTGACAAAAGATAAAATTGAACAGTCAATGCACAGGTAAAATCAGAGCATGTCGCAGGCACTAAATGTCAATCTCTCTCACTCGCCTCAGGGCAGATGACCTGTCCACACAATCACACAATAGCCCCTTGACACGACCCAGATCAAAATTAAATGTTATTTACTAGCAGGATCCCACTTCTGACACCATTGTGATGTTTCCACTTTCTCTCACTAACTTTCTTCTGACACCAGCCGTGATGGGCACGGCACAAACACACTAAATAATCGACTATCTCTCTTCTATAAGTTATAACAAACGATGTCTGTATTGCTTACATATATACAATAATTATTAATTCATTCAATAATAATAGGAACACAGGTCATACAATTTCATGTGAATTTCGATGGAATGAAGTTGATGCAAATCAGTACATGCTAATTAAATGGCTTCGTAATATTCAATTTCTAGCACATTTTATAAAACACATGGGAACATTCAGCATAAGGAAACCTCTCCTTTAGGGGTGTATGGCGCTATCTGGGCACTGGTTCTTCCTCTCTACCCTGGCTTGACTGCGCAGTTAGATCAACAGGTATCGGCAGGTACCAATAGGTCGGGAAGCCAAGAAGCCACGATGTCGTTAATCAAAGTACAAGAAGTTGAGAAGCCAAGAAGGTGTTGTTCTTCCTCCTCTGTAGAAAAACAATCGCAAAGTCCTAATCTACTGCTGGAAGGCATGACTTCCATACTTACTCCATGACGGATATTCATCATTAACACTTTTAACCGCTGACACTGTTATAAGTCAGGCTGCAGCTCCCATACTCCATAGGCTCCCATATAGGCAATAGAATAAACGATCAATACAGTTTTAATGATATCTACACGTTCCCCACGAAGAATAACGCTCTCTCTAACGGACCCCATCCTATAAGGTTTCGTAACATATATATAACGGCGTTTCCGTGACTCTCTCAGAGGCAGTAGTTATACCAAAGTAAACCCACTAGATTTAGGTTCTACAATCATGAACATTAAGTAAAATACACATCCATCGTACAATTAACTTACCACTCAGCAACAGCCCAAATGCCGACAAGATACCAAAGATACCACGCTCTGACAAAGGATGTTTGCGGGTTCCCTGACCTTCCCCACTCACAAGACTAGTACAAAGTTACAGTTGCAGTTGTGGTCTCCTCTTCGGCACGAAGCTGGTGAGTGCTCTCAGCGGTCTGAAGTTGGAAGGAGCGTTCGGGGATTTATACCCAGTCAGGTAGCGTCCCAAGACGCTCACCGAGTGTACATTAGTTATCCTAATAGCCACCCCCGTCGACTCCACGTCAAATACTATTGAAACAGCTCTACCCCCCAAGCAATTCCCAGGTGATCTGATCGGCAAGTACGGCGGTCAAGTAAACACTACCCTTTTCGGGTGTCAAAGCGCTTCAGTTGCATCGGCTACTTTCCCCCTCTGGCCTACAATAACTCTGTCTCCCCGCCGTTAGCTATCTTCCCACGCTAGCTATACCTTGCCTGTCTGTCGCCCTGTTACAAGTATAATGGTAAATATAGATATAAATTTGATACATTTTCATACCTAAAAATGGATGAGCACGAACGGAACTTCGATATGTTAAGAGAAATTGCTAAAAACACAAGATCAAAATTTTCACAGCAAATTGTTGTTAGTAATAACAAAACCACTTTTACGGCAGTGTTTATGCCTCCTTTAGAATTAGACAGGGATAAACATTATGAAATCGCCTTAGTTAATTTAGAAACGTATTATTCTTTCCCCAACATCAGTGAGGAAAACAATATGATAGAGTTTTATGATGGTTCAACTTGGAAAAAAGTGTATATACCAACAGGTGCTTATGAAATTAAATCTTTAAACACTGCAATTCAAAACCTGATTAGTGATGCTATAAAAATCGAACCAAATAATCAAACTTTAAAATATGTTATAACAATCAAACAAGATTATAAAGTAAGTTTTAAAGAAAACAATACCTTAGCTGATTTATTAGGATTTCATCATGAAATATATGAATCGGGAACTCATGAATCTGAAAACATTGTAAACATTCTTAGCGTTAATAGTATTCTAGTTCATTTGAATATCATAAACGGAAGTATAGTTAATGGTACACCCGTTCCGGTTATTTATTCTTTTTTCCCAAATATATCTCCGGGATATAAAATAGTTGAAAAACCTAAAAATCTTGTTTTTCTGCCGATAGCTATGAAAACGATAAATAACTTAGAGGTTAAAATTACAGATCAAAATGATAAACCTTTAAATTTAAGAGGAGAAACTGTCGTCACAAGATTTCATATCAGAGAAATTTGATCAACCGAAGGTCACTCCGTTGATCGACAAAGTCGAAGGTACTTCTTTAAAAGAAAACCATTTTAAAATGGCACTTTCCAATTTCGATATTTTAAAGCTGTTAAGGAATCAAAAATTCCTAATGTTAGAGGTGTGTTTTTAAGAACTGAATTACCTGAAAAACCGAGGAGAAAAGAATGTGGAATACTGAACTTAGGTGATGGAACGAAAGGAGGAACTCATTGGGTCGTTTGGTGTTGTGATGAACACAGTAAAACACAGTAAAACACAGTAAAATTTATTTTGACAGCTATGGAATTCAACCTCCTTTAGAAATAATCAAATATCTTAGAGAGAAAAAAGGAGATATTCAATATTCTACTAATCAAGTACAAGATCCTAACACAGTAATTTGTGGGCATTTGTGTTTGTATGTTTTAAAAGAATTATCAGAAGGAAAAAGGTTTCAAGAAATTATTAATAGTTTGTTTTCTTCAAAAATGGTGCATAAGTTTGGTCTTATGCCCAATGGAGACATTTCATCAACAACTATTGTTCCATTTCATAGGTATGCAACCAATCGAGATAATTTAGAAAATGTAGAAGGTTTTAATGAAAATGGAAAGAAAGATGCTATATACTGTTTCAAATTAAATGAAGTAGGTATATATGTTAGAAATGAAATTGTAGATTCACCACCTCCTAAATTTATAAGTGAAGTAAAATATAAACTTGTGAATCTTATAAATGTTGATGGAAAACTTAAAGTTATACCAGCCAAACACGAATGGGATGTTGATATTCAATTAAGAAGTGATAAAGTATTAACTAAAGGAAATAACAAAATATTACTAAATGTTCGACTCTGGTCGAATTATAGGAAGTTTGGTTCCACTTCCTAGATATAGAGAGGCAACAGTTTTAAAACGCTATGATGAGGGATATTATCTTTCAAACGGTAAGGATGAGCCACGTACCGTTTTAATTGTGAATTTGAGAATGTAAAAAAGATTCTTGAAGAATTTCCGATAGGTTCAACTTTAATTATTGAATGTATAGTTTTAGAATCTTTTGATGACAAATTAGAAATTATGGATGGATTACAAATAAGTTATTCGGAAAAATAATTCAAAAGATTTTCGAATAATTGTAAAAAAACAAAAAGATCCTCACAAAATCCGAAATAATCTTAATGAATTGACAACCGAAAAAACAGATGGTGATGTTAGTTTTAAAAATATTCTCATTTACAAAGAGTTTATAATTAATCGGATAAGATTTACACAGTTACCAGTAACTTTAGATGAAATAAATTATTTGTAAAAAAAAATGTGGGAAAAAAGAAAATTACTCCGCTTAATAGCCATGCAGTTAACTTAGAAGATTTAGAAAATGTTGATGGTTTTTTATCTATTGCAGAACTAAACAGTTTATATTGCTTTCAATTAAAGAAGAACGGAATATATCAAAGAGCTGAATTTCCTAAAAAACCTGAATGGGATCTCGATATTAAACCAGTTAATGGTAAAAATAACTCATTATCATATAAAAATGATGGTTTAATGAAAGTAAAAATTACTTTTATACGTGTAGATTATAAAAGAATTAATGGAAAAGGTGTGGTGCGCAGAGGTGTTGAACGGAGTGAACCCAAAGTGGATTTCCGGTAATAAGGAGATATAAACGACTCTCGAGATTTACACTGAGCTGGACGGTTTTGAGTTGGTTGTGTATCTGCCTGTTGTGTCCACCTAGTGCTATAGTGGTGACCCCGACGTGATCTTTAGATCTAGACAGAATATTCCTATTATTAATCTTTCAACGACGATTCGTCCACGATGTCAATAGAAACAGTAGTACTTAAATTACCAACGTTTTGGACAATTTGTCCTTCAGCGTGGTTCGCTCAAACTGAGGCTCAGTTCGTGCAGAGTGGAATCACAAAAGACGAAACGAAGTACAACTATGTAGTAGCAGCACTCGAGGCTAACACAGTTTCGATCTCTTTATCAATCATATCCTCACCTCCTCCAACCTGTAAGTACGACACGCTTAAATCGTTCCTTATGGATGCTTACGGGTTATCAGAAGCAGAGAAAGCAGACACTTTGCTAAATATCAAAGAACTAGGTGACAGCAAACCGTCAGAAGTAATGGACAGGATGCTAGCTCTTTTGGGAGACCACAAGCCATGCGTCCTTTTCCGCCACCTGTTTCTCAGACAGTTGCCTGAATCTATTCGTGCTCCACTTGCTAATTCCCCCAATGTCACTGTCTACCGAGCACTGGCGAAAGAGGCTGATAACATATTTAACTCTCTGACAACAAACGCGACAATCTGCACTGCGGTTCAACCACCTAAACCAACACCAACCGTAGCACATGATGCATGTTTGTCTGAGATTGACACGATTTGTTGGTTTCACCGAAAGTTTGGTTCAAATGCCAGGCGATGTTCCAGCCCATGTAAATATTTCAGCAACTTCAAGACTAAAAAGAACCAGGGAAACGGGAGAGCGGGCCAGCGGTAGAAACTTTGGTTGCTGGTCCGCCATGTTCGCCCACTACACCATGTACGAAACAAAACCTAGAGACAAAGGTAACCCAACTATTTGTGACCGACGCAGTCTAAAAGACGCTTCTTGGTGGCTGCAGGCGCACAAGTCTCTGTAATACCGGCAACATGGGCAGAAAGAGCGTCAGCTGCTACAAGAACACCTTTGCAAGCCGCCAATGGAACCTCCATAGCCACCTATGGTTCACCAATCTTACCTTTGCATTTTGGCAACCGGATTTTCAAAGCACGTCTTATATCAGCTAATGTCAAACGACCTCTCTTAGGGGCTGATTTTCTCCGTCAGCACAACCTGTTGGTCGATATTCGAGGACGCCGCCTGATAGAAGCAGACTCTTTTGCTCACATTCACTGCACTGTCAGTTCAGTTTTAGATAACTCGGATCTTGCTCTCATAGAACCCACGAGCAATAAGTTCCGTAAAATTCTCAATGACTATCCTGAACTGTTACAGCCAACCTTCTCCACTGCTGAAGTCAAGCACGGGGTGAAACATTTTATCCCAACTAAAGGCCGGCCAGACTTCGCTCGTGCACGTCGTCTAGCACCAGACAAATGGAAAAGATGGGTATTGTACAGAAATCCAACAGCCCCTGGGCATCCCCACTATACATGGTACCTAAAAGTAACGGAGACTCACGTCCTTGCGGCGACTACCGCAGACTGAATGATGCCACAGTTCCTGACCGCTACCCGATACCCCATTTCCAAGACTTTTCGGCTCGCCTGGCTGGTAAAAAATATTTCTCCAAGATTGACCTTGTGAGGGGATATCATCAGATTCCTGTAACTCCCGAGGATATACCTAAAACAGCTGTTATCACGCCTTTTGGTTTATGGGAATTTTTACGTATGCCATTTGGCCTTAAAAATGCAGCGCAGACGTTTCAACGGCTCATGGACTCTGTGCTCCAAGATTTAGACAGCGCATTTGTCTACCTTGATGACATTTTAGTGGCTAGCTCCTCAGCCAAGTCTCACCTAGAGGACCTCAATGCAGTTTTCCGGCGACTAAAACACCACGGACTGGTAATCAAGCTTGAAAAATGTCTCTTTGGAGTAGCATCGCTTGATTTTTTGGGACATCGAGTGTCTGCATCAGGCTCAGCACCAATGTCGTCTCGTATTGAGGCAGTAGAGAAGTTACCACAACCAAGAACTGTAAAGGCACTCCAAGAGTACCTTGGGATAATAAACTTTTATCACCGTTTCATTCCAAACACAGCTTTGATGTTGCGTCCCCTTTATCAAGCTCTGAAAATATCCAAACCACGCCAAGATCTCATTTGATCCCAGGAAATGAAACAATCCTTCCTTGCCGGTAAACAAGCATTGGCAGATACAACCATGCTGGTACATCCATGTACAGATTGTCCATTAGCTTTGACATGTGACGCATCTGATGTGGCCGTCGGCGCAGTCCTTGAGCAGTACAACCATGGTCGCTGGGAGCCACTTGCCTTTTTTAGTCGCCAGCTGCGTAGTCCGGAGATCAAGTACAGCACTTTTGACAGAGAGCTTCTGGGCCTCCATATGGCAATACGCCATTTTCGTTATATGCTTGAAGGGAGACAGTTCACCATCTACACAGACCACAAACCTCTAGTCCTTGCAATGTCGAAAACATCTGAACTATGGTCAGCTCGTCAGCAAAGGCAACTGACTGCTATCTCAGAATTTACCACCGATATTAAGCACATCTCGGGAAAGAAGAATGTAGTTGCCGATGGCCTTTCTCGCGCTTCCACTTCCACAAACGCGGTCTCGTTAGGCATTGACTTTACAGCTATGGCCAAGGCGCAAATTTTGAGTCCAGACATACAAGCGTACAAAACTGCCATCACAAACATGGAAATTGCTACGACAAAGCTGAATGATGAAGGACCAGAGCTTCTCTGCGACATTTCGACTGGTAGAGCCCGCCCTATCGTTCCTCCAGATTATCGGCGCCCGGTGTTTGATGCTGTCCATAACCTTGCTCACCCAGGAATTAAGGCTACTGTTAAACTCATTGCAGAGAAATACGTGTGGCATGGCCTCAGCCGCCAAATTAGCGATTGGGTAAAGGAGTGTCACAATTGCCAGGCATCAAAAGTTCAGAAACATACCAAGGCGCCCCTTCAGACCTATACTGTACCTGACAAAAGATTTTCCCATATCAACATCGATATTGTTGGTCCATTACCCCAGTCATGTGGTTACCGTTACCTCCTAACCATCATTGACCGTAATACACGTTGGCCAGAGGTAATTCCTATGACAAACATTACAGCACCAGAATGTGTTCGGGCTCTCCTTGGAGGCTGGATCTCTCGCTTCGGGGTTCCCGCGGACATATCGTCGGATCGTGGTTCACAATTCACATCTTCCTTGTGGGCTGAAATTGCGAGACGCCTAGGAGTCAGACTCCATCGGACAACATCATTTCACCCCCAAGCCAATGGGATGGTGGAAAGGTTTCATCGCACTCTCAAATCAGCTTTGAAGGCACGACTAACAGGGAACAATTGGGCAGAAGAACTACCTTGGGTACTCCTCGGACTCAGAACAACTCCAAAGGAGGACCTGGGAACTTCATCGGCAGAACTTGTCTATGGGGAACCGTTGACTATCCCCGGTGAGTTAATCCCGTCGCAGACTCAGCCTTGGTCTGCATCAGATTTTTTAACAGCTCTCCGAGACAAAAACGGTCTACGTGTACCTAGGCCAGCCATCCACCATAGTAACCCACCTACGCACTTACCACCGCTCTTGTTATCATCCAAATATGTCTGCATACGCACAGATACAGTGAAAAGTCCATTACAAAGGCCTTACACCGGTCCTAATAAGGTGCTAACTCCTGGAGATAAAACATTTCTCATAGACAGAGGTGGTCGTGCCGAACGCATCTCAGTAGACCGCCTTAAGCCTGCACAAGTGGACTCATCAGAACCGGTACAACTTCAGCAGCCGGTGCGCAGAGGCCGTCCTCCAGTCTCACAAGAGCGACAACTTAACAAAAAAACTAGAAACAATAATGATCCACCCACAACTGTATTTGACCACAGACAGCTCACTTCCCGTTCAGGACGACCAGTGCGATCACGTAGGCGCTACCAATAACTCTGTGAGATGTCTGTGCTAGGGGGAGGTGTGTGGTGTGCAGAGGTGTTGAACGGAGTGAACCCAAAGTGGACTTCCGGTAATAAGGAGAAATAAACGACTCTCGAGATTTACACTGGGCTGGACGGTTTTGAGTTGGTTGTGTATCTGCCTGTTGTGTCCACCAAGTGCTATAAAGGTTATTTTGTTACTACAAATCCTAATCCCAAAAAACATTATGGTTTGATTTATATTGGATTTCTTGATTCTCAAGATAAAGATCTTTTTTTAAGTAAATTGGAAAGTTTAGTTTTAATTGTAGATCTGTTAGAAGAAAATGAAGAAAAGATAAAAGTTATAAACAAAAAACCTTTCCTTACAACTAGCTCTATAACAAAGAATCCTTATTTAAGTTTTGAAAAAAAACATGCAATTAGTAGAATACGATTTAGTGCTGCACCTGTTACAGATGCTCAAATTAGATACTATTAAAATGGAGGATATTTTGGAAATTAAAGAAGATTTTAAAGTAGATGAAAGTATTGAAAAATATGAATACCATGAATACAATCCAATTACCGGTACAAATGTAAACAGCGGACGAGAAATTAGAATAAATATTGAATTGCAAGATATTTTTACTCATCCAAGTGAAAGCTATATAATAATTGAAGGTAGACTTACAAAAACAGATGGAACATTATATGCTGCTGATGATAAAATTACTTTATGTAATAATGGCATAATGTATTTGTTTAATTTTATAAAATATCAGTTATCAGGACAAGAAATTGAAAATTTAAACCATCCAGGACGAGGAACAACAATGTTAGGATTGCTCAAGTATCCTCAACGATTAAATTCATTGTGAATAAAAGATACTAACAACCAAATTAATAATAATGAAGGTTTTGATACGAGACAAAAGATCTAAAATATCCTGATCCTAAAGGAACATTTTCCTTTCTAATTCCTCTGAAACATATTTTCGGTTTCGCAGAGGATTATGATAAAATTCTTTATGGATTTACTCAACAACTTACTCTGTACAAAAGACCAGATTCAAATATTGCAATTTATAAAGATGATAAAGCTACCGAAGGAAAAGTTATTCTTGATAAAATCTCATGGTATGTTCCACATGTTTTACCAGCGGATCAACAAAAGTTTGAAGTATATAAAATTATTGAATCAATAGCAAAATTAAATGTTGGTTATAGAAGTAGACAATGTGATTCAATAACAGTTCCTATAGGAACCCAGTTTTCATGGAGGTTATCTGTAAAAGCTTCTCCCGAAAAACCTAGGTGGATCATAATAGCTTTTCAAACAAAAAGTAGATCTGATCAAAAAGAAAATGCAGCGATATTCAATAATCTGGACGTGAGAAATATTAATGTTCAGTTAAATTCTACGCGCTATTCAGAATCTGAGTATCAACTATCATTCCCTAAGTGATTCCCCTAATGATGCTGTATCATTTAAATCAAAATTTTATGATATAGATGAATTAGTTAGCAATCCAACTATTACCACTATTGATTATCAAACGCTTTATCCGTTATTAGTTTTCGATGTTTCAAAACAAAGTGAAAGGTTAAAAAAATAGCATAACTGATATAATAGTTAAGGCTACATTTAATAAAAATATTCCTGCAGATACCATAGTTTATGCTTTAGTTATTTCTGATGAAATAATTTCGCTTCAATCTGATGGAAGGAATATGGCAGTTATTCAAAGCTAACGAAGTTATACAAATTTAACCTTCTCTACCATTTCATGTACAATATTAGTGTGCTGATCAGAATATGGAAGAGTTTTAATACCATCATCAAGTATATATCGTTTATCATCATTTCTTTTATGTACATTTCATGTTTATCAGAATTTAGCACATTCATCTTTTTATAATTAATTTCATTATTAAATAAACAATTTTTGTAATCTTCAAAAGTAACATCTTTTTTAATTGTTGTTTTTGAAATACCTTTTAATTTTTTACATGTCGATTCTTCGACGAAGCCAAGCTTTGCTTGTTCATCAACAACTTTATATGGCCTTTAGCGTCTTTACAGACGGTCTTAGCAGCTAGAATATTCACTTTCACTTTGACTGACAGCTTCTCTCGTGGCTTATTCTACCAATGTTTGACCCGAGAGTGCGATGGCAGTGATTGCAGGTCAGTCTTTTGGGTTCACTTTGGCGAGTGTTTTCGTTCCGCCTCTGTCGTTTTGTCAGGTATGTTTCTTTTGCCTTGAAGTCTATTGCGAGCGTGCCACTGCTCAATTTTTGTCTCCATCTGCTTCGATCATTTGCAAGGTTCTCCCATTCATTGGGGTCGATGTTGAATGCTTTCATCGTGACCTTGCAAGTGTCTTTGAATCGCAGATGTGGCCTACCTCTGGGTCGGTTGCCAGTAGCAAGTTCCCCGTAGAGAATTTGTCTGGCGATGCGATCATTTTCCATACGGTGGAGATGTCCAAGCCACCGCAGTCTTTTTTTGCCTAGGAGAGCCTGAGTTGATGGAATGTTGGCTCGGCTCAGAACTTCGATATTTGAGATCCTGTCTTGCCACTTGATCTTGAGAATTTTGCGTAGGCAGCGCAGGTGGAAGGAGTTGAGGGATCTTTCATGTTTGGAGTAGGTGGTCCATGTCTCTGAGCCATACAGCAGGGTGCTTAGGACGCAAGTTTGGTACACGAGTACCTTTGTTTTGATGGTCAGCTTGCTATTGTTCCACACCCTTTTTGAGAGTTTGCCAAAAGCAGTGGCCGCCTTTCCTATTCTGGCATTTATTTCAGTTGTTATGTCTGTGCTACCACTGATGGTTGAGCCTAGGTAGCAGAATTTTCCCACTTGCTCCAGAGGAGAGCCATTCAGCATGATTGGGTTGGGGTTTCTCAAGCCTTGTGTCAAAACTACAGTTTTTGAGACACTGATCCTTAGCATGAATTTGTCACAGGCTTTGGCAAGGCTATTGATGAGAGCCTGGAGCGTGGTTTCATCGTGGGCCACGATTGCAGCATCATCTGCGAAGAGGAGCTCTTGTAACATAATATGCTCTGTACGAGATTTTGCTTTTAGTCTGGCAACATTAAAAATGGAGCCGTCCACTCTGGTGTTAATAAGTACTCCACCTGAACATTGACCAAAGGCATTCTTGAGTAGGGCTGCTAAATATATACCAAATAAGGTAGGAGCAAGAACACATCCCTGCTTCACACCGCTGTTTACAGCAAATGAATTGGATGTGCAGCCTTCAAAGTTGACACATGCCCTCATGTCAGTGTGGAAGGATGCAATAAGTTTTAGCAATGTTGGTGGACAGCCTATGGATTTAAGGACTGCAATGTATATGCTTTACTTCTAAGAAAAACTTTTTCACTCATAACTTTACAATTTAGTTCATCTTTGAATTTATGAATAAATTTTTTATTTTTAGTTGAATGAAGAAAATGATCTTTTGGATAATCACTTGTGTCTAAATCATCTATTATTTTTTTTATATCTTCATAAACATCTTCAGTTCTGATATTAAGAAAGTATGAATCGGTATCCAATCCAACAACTTCATTAGATTTCCACAGTTCATTAACAACATTGTAGTAAAATTGATACATAACCAGTTGTGAATAATCAAGAACACACATTCCTAAATAAATCGGTTTATTAAATTTTATTGATGTTATATTATTAGCAATGCCAATTAGGTTTTCATTAAAAATAATTGATTCCTTAAAATTAGGTTTACTTATTAATTTTGTTACTTGTTGTTCATCTGATAATAGTTTTTAACTCAATTCGATCTCTTATGTTTTCAAGAGTTTTTCCATAAAATGCCTTATTCATTAATTTCCAAAGATTCTTTTCAAAGTCTGATTTTGACTTAGTTCTTTGATTGGTATTAAAATCGATGTATTCTTTTAACCAAGATCTTTCTTTAAAAGAAATTATTCTGTGAACTTTAGAAATTTCTAATCCAAGGGATTTAAAACATTCTAATAATTTATAATGTATAATATAGTTCTTTTTATTTTTTAAATTTAGTATTAGTTTTTCTACAGTTCCTACTTTTTTGTTTTCTAATTGTAAATAGTATTTTTGCAAATTGCTTAAATCATGTTCACTTATTTTTAGTTTCTCTGGAGCTAAAGGAAATCTACTGGTGTTTACTTTTGCTTTAACTGTGTAATCAAGATCACATTCGATAATATATCCTCTTCCTTCAGGAACCTCCTTTAGGAATGATTCTTTTTCCCATTTAAAATCTCCAACCGGTAAAGGTTCTGACATTCCTCCTCCATATAAATTATTTGCAACGAGATACAATAAATAATTTGATCTCTTTTTAGGGTCATTGTCACGAGTGGAGTGAGTGCAATTAAGGGGATTGCTACAGAGCGGGTGTAGAGTAAGAAGGGCTCACGGCAGACAGGTAGGGAAAGACGTGAAAGGAAGAGAGTAAAATTAACGCACGAAGACAAGTAAGGAAAGCATGCATGTTATGAGTGGTGGGGGTCTGAACGAGGCGAAAGCGCTGTATTACTATCACTGCAAGTTAGAAGGTCCTACTGAACGGACGCTAGTAAGAGCCCAGCGGGCGGACATGAGGGGAGCAGTCGAGAGGCCAGTGAGAGAGTTTTTTCCAGTGATGACTGGTAGGTAGAACGTTGATTGAGAATTATGATTGATGTATTATATTATATTCGTCTATTACCATGATGTAAATAAGTATATGTGAGGAATGTGGAAGTCCTTGATATTGGATATAGCAATGTGCGCCATGAGCGATAGATGAAAGTGAGTTCATGGATTTGTAGCGCGAGTGAGTAGTGTGTACTCCGATGGAGGTGTGTTACCGTAAGATGTGTGGTGAGTGAAAGGTGAACAAGTGGGTGTACGCTTCATAGGTTGTAAGGAGAGAAGATGGAGTGAATAGAAATGGTAGGGTATTATACCAATGTAATGTTATTCTTGTAGGTGCCGAGGTCGGGCCAAAGAGCGCCGCCTACGGTGATAGGCCAGCATAGGGCCGGAGGCCACACATAGGCCAGAAGTGAGGCTGTCAGTGCAGGGCAGTAGAGGCACATAAAGTCGTGGCAGTCAGGCCACGGACAGGGACGTAGATATGAGCGTGAATGTGATAATGTACTATTGCCATGTTGATGGCCCATTGAAATGATAATGTGTTATTGCCCTGCGGAGGTGCTAGTGGAAGGCTAAGGTGTATGACAATAGGGAGGTGATATTGAGAGACTGCGGTGCCAGTGAAGTATTAATGTGCCATTAAGACCCTGAGGGGAGAGGCTGAGGCCGAAGTGCCTTTAGGAGTAACTACCGGGTTGTGGACCCGAGGGAGAGTGCATGTGAGAATAAGGCCGTTGTACGGCAGTTAATCCCAATAATATAATGTATGTAATTGCGCTATTATCTGTATAATTATGTTTAATAAATGTGTGAGTCTGATGGATTGTTCTGTTAAGTGTTAAACTTGTTTGTTCGTGATTGTTGTCCTGTCATAACTTATTACGTCTCCCAGTCTGGGATTTGTGACCTTGGGGGCTCGTCCGTTGTGACTCGTCCATTTTCGTAATATTTAGTTGTAGTTAGTTAGGAGGTATTTTTCAGTGGGCATTTGTTACTTTAGTTTTGTCCACGTAATACTTATCTTGTGGTAGGAATTTGTGTTGTCTTTGTTCGTGGGATGAATGGAAATTTCATGATGATATGATTTATGTATATTGATGAATATGTATTGATGCATGTATTGCTATAAATATGTACTAATGTGTACTTAAACTTTCAGAGAGACAGTGTGTGTGCGTGCAGCCTGAGGAGACAAGCAGCCAGAGCTCCGATTAAGGGGAGGACTTAAACTCATAAGGCTGAAAGTTAAGTGAAAATTTTGTACCCTGGATTCAGGGCTGTCTTTTCATCTGTCTCTTTCCCTGTTTTTGCTGTTTTTGTCGTTATAGATTATACGGGCGGTGGTTCGGGTTTGCTGTGGTGAACTTGGTTTGTCCTCTTCGGGAGGTGGGCTAATCTAGGAACTTCGTTCATCACAGTGAACAGTTCTGTAGGGACCTGTATTTTTGTTTAGATTGTGGCGTTCCATCTTCCTCGTTCTTTTAGGAAGACGTTTCTCTTGTCCCTCTTACCTATCTGTAGATACGTTCTTTTTTTTCAGACTCTGTTCTTGTTCGTACCGTGTTGTGTAATCGGCGTAGTTAGGTTGCATTTTTTTTCCCATTATAGTTTTTTTGTAGAAGCTTTGTCCTAGTCTGGTTCGTTGTCCTTGACGTACTTGTGGTCCTTCTTCTGAAGTTCTTCATTCTTGTCGTTTCTATTCTTTTTTATTATTAATAGTGCTATACATTTAATGAATATAGAATTAGTTAGGAAGTAGGTAAATTTCTGAATTGTATTTGAGACAATTGGGTATTGTTATATCTGGTGTGATCTCAGGTCTCTGGTCGTGTCGTTAGTGATCATACCGACAGGTTAGCCGTTTTTATAATACATACCATAACCATAAATCTGTGAAATGGCGGAACTCCAACAACTAATGAAGTTGGGTAAGGAACTTGGCCTGGAGGGAGAGGAGCTACGCGGCTGGATTAAAGAACAGCAGGCGGATTTGCGCGATGAGCGTGCTAAGGATAGAGAGCGAGAAAAAGAGGCTGAGGCTCAGCAACAGGAAAGAGAGGCTAAGGATAAGGAACAGGAAAGGGAGTTTAAGTTAAAGGAGTTAGAGGCTCAGCAGCAGGAGAGGGAGTTAAAGTTAAAGGAGATAGAAGCTCAAGAGCGGGAGACAGACGCGCGAGTAAGAATCGCGGAATTAGAACTCAAGAAGAATATGCCAACGGAAACAGTTGAGCGGCAGGTACACAATAAAGGTGGCGTTAGGATTAAGCTCCCTACGTTCGACGACCGGAAGGACGACATAGACGCCTTCCTTTACAGGTTCGAACTGAACGCACAATTGCAATGGGGGGAAAATAAGGAATTATGGTCCACGTAGCTGGCGTCTCTACTGCAGGGGCGAGCGTTAACCTACTTTAAAGAGCTACAGCGCGAAGACGTGCAAGATTACGATAAGCTGAAGGCTTTGCTGCTTCGCCGATTTGCGCGTACCGAGGAATATTTCCGGGAGCAGTTTAGACGAGCACGTGCGGATACCAGGGAGGACTTTGCTGCCTTCGTCGCGAGACTAACGGAATATTTCGCGAACTGGGTAGACTTGGCGCATGTGGGCGCGGATTTTGCTAAACTGAAAGACCTAATGATCCGTGACCAGCTGTACGCGTCGTGCCATAAAGATCTGGTGGCTTTCCTGAAAGAAAACGAACCCGCGACGGTGCAGGAGGCGTCTAAGTTGGCGGAAGCATACCGTACGGCACATCCGTCCAAACCGGTCGCGAGGGCGTACGTCCAAGATGCTGGGTACGTCGCCGTTGTCGAGGGGTCGCCGACAGGACATAAAGACAGGTCGCGTCAGCGTGGTGCCTATAATGGGCAAGCCCAGGGGCAGCGTAGGGGCTATCACCAATCACCTGCATATGGATCCGATAAGTTTGACCGAGCAGGAGGGCTAGGTCGCGGTAATGGCCGGGGGCGATTTGTGACCTTTGCCGATGACCGACGGCATAGGGACTCTAGTTCCGGTCGCGATGGGTCACGGGGACCCAGGCCTAGTGCAGCACAGGGAGCGGAGTGTTGGACTTGCGGGTCACTTTTCACGCGAGTGTAGGGCCGCGAAGTGTTGGAACTGCGGTAGAGCAGATCACATCAGCGTGAAAATCCCTGCAGGTAGGATAGCGGCGAACGTGAACAGTAGCTCCAGTCCATGTTCCCCAAATAAATTTCATCATGCGGATGCGTGTGTTACATCGGACAACGGAGGCGGACAGTATTCTAAGTGTCCCAGTTGTGAGAAGTTATTATCTTCCGGTGTTTTACCTTGTGGGAGAAAGATCCCCGTTATAAATTCATGTCATACAGGAGGTGGTCTTAGGGTTTATCCGGGGTTTGTTGGGGACGAACCGGTCTCGGTTTTACGAGATACAGGATCTACCGTTGTGGGAGTGCATAGAGACTGCATTCGGGATTCACAGCTTACAGGTGAGACTGTCCCGTGCATCCAATTTTCGGGGGCCATTGAGAAATTACCCATGGCAAGAATAGTGATAGATACACCTTTCCTTAGCGGGGAAGTCGAAGCAGTCGTTGGTTGTTTTCCAGGCGCCCAGCTCATAATTGGGAATGTATCACGGGTAGTTTCCCCTTCCGAGGAGAATGTGCAGGCATGGTCGCAATCAAAAGGTATTGACTTTTGTGCCGCGGTCGAAACACGTCGACAGGTAGCTGATAAGGATAAGATTAGACCTTTGGCGACGCCAGCGGTCAACCTAGATATCACGCCAGAGCGCTTGACGAGATTACAAAGGGAGGACCCATCATTAAACCCATGTTTTGGGGAAGCGCGAACCGAGAAAACGAGGAAATATAAGAACGGCTCGTCTTCCTTTGTTGTTCAGGCGGGCATTCTGTTCCGTAAGTACGTAACGGTGGCCTCCATTTTAAAGCAGGTCGTTGTGCCAGCGTTGCTGATCGCAACAGTATTGCATTTGGCACATGATGTCCCATTAGCGGGTCATATGGGGATAGCTAGAACCAAAGAAAGGGTTCTTAAAAATTTTTACTGGCCATCGATCCACAGAGATGTGCAAGTCTATTGTAAGACGTGCAGTGCGTGCCAAAAGACGACGCATAAGGGTCGTACACCCCAGGCTCCTCTTCAGAAGATCCCCACGGTCTCGGAACCGTTTAAAAAGGTCTCGATAGACCTTGTTGGCCCCATTCACCCAGCGACCGATAGGGGGAATCGATTTTTCTTAACGGTCATATGTAATGCTACGAGATGGCCGGAGGCGGTTCCTCTGCGGACTATAACGTCTGAGGCAGTCGCGGAAGCGTTGTTTGCAATTTTCGCTAGGGTAGGAATACCAGAGCAAATTCTGTCTGATAGGGGCGCGCAATTTACGTCGGAGATGATGAAGGAATTGTTCCGCTTATTGAGCATACAACCCATCACTACCACCCCTTATCATCCGCAGGCTAATGGCATGTGCGAGAGATTGAACTCGACGTTAAAGTCGATGCTGCGTAAGGTAGCTGCTGATCGCCCTAAAGATTGGGATAGATATATCCCTGCAGTGTTATTCGCGTACAGAGAGGTACGGCAGGAGTCAACGGGATTCTCGCCGTTCGAAATGATGTATGGTCGTAGTCCTAGGGGCCCAACTGATGTTCTTCGGGACATGATGACGTCGCCATCATCGGGAGACGATGAGCAGATTTCGGTGTTTCAGTACCTTGTTGATTTAAGAGAAAGATTATATTCAGCGCGCACTATGGCAGAAGAAGCTTCTAGTATCGCTTCGAAAAGAGCAAAAGACTATAAAGATAGAGGTTCCAAACTGAGAATTTTTAAGCCAGGAGACAAGGTCCTATTGTTGTTACCCACGGACCATAATAAGTTATTGATGACATGGAAAGGCCCTTATGTTATTGAGCGAGTTGTTTCAAAGGTAGATTACGCTATCCACATTGATGGAACGAGTAAGGTTTTCCATGTTAAAATGCTACAGAGATTTTATGAGAGACCACAGTATCTGTGTGCACAGACAAGACCAGAGGAAACTGTCTTCTCTATTGCTTGTACGGGGGTCGTAGACCAGTTGGACTGTGACGTAAGCGACACCGAGGCGCAGGAAGAGTTACAAATTCAATTGCCGGAGTTAACTCCGACACAAGGTTACAGGGACGTAAAAATTAACCCTGACCTTACGAGTTCAAGGAGTAGGGAACTTAAGACCCTGTTAGCGTCATTCCCGGATGTTGTTACGGATTTGCCGGGTCGCACTACCGTGATCCAGCACCAAATAAAGTTGACTTCGGATAAGCCAGTATTTCTTAGACCGTATCCGTTGCCTTTTTCTTCGAGAGATAGAGTCATAAAGGAAGTTGAGTCAATGTTGAAGTTAGATGTGATAGAACCATCAACATCGCCGTATTCATCACCCATCGTCCTCGTGAAAAAACTTGATGGATCGGTGCGGTTCTGTATTGATTTTCGAAGATTAAACACTATTAGGGTAGGCGATAGGGAGCCTATTCCGTTTCAGGAGGAATTAATAGCTTCATTGGCCGGGTCCACGTGGTTTTCCAAGATAGATTTAACGAAAGGGTATTGGGAAATCCCGCTTACTGAGGAGTCTAAACAATACACGGCGTTCCAAACGCCCATTGGATTATTCCAATTTAAGGTCATGCCATTTGGGTTGGTAAACGCGCCATATCGTGGGTAGAGGTGTTCAGAGACCTGAAGTAACAAAAATTGACAAATTAGTAGGGTTGCAAATCCCTAAAACAAAGAAACAAGTCAGAAGCTTAGTGGGAATTTTAAATTATTACAGAAAGTTCATTCCAAATTTTTCCTCCTTGTCATCTTCTCTTACTGACCTTATTAAGAAGGGACAACCCGATAAGGTCCAGTGGACGTCTGAATGTCAGACAGCATTTGATAATTTGGTGACAGCATTATCATCGTCACCCATTCTGATATTACCCGATTTTCGATCTAATTTTATCCTCAGAACGGATGCGTCGGACTCTGGTGTCGGTGCTTGTCTTCTACAGGAGAAGAACGAATGTCTCCATCCTGTATGTTATGTCAGTAGGAAGTTATTGCAGAGAGAAAGAAAGTATTCTGTGATAGAGCGGGAGTGTCTTGCCATTGTGTGGTCCGTCCAGAAATTGGGACGTTATCCCATGGGACGAGAATTTTGTATCCAGACAGACCACAAGCCACTAACGTTTTTGTCGAAGAATCGTTCGTCCAGCCCACGCTTGTCTAGATGGGCACTGGCTTTGCAGCCGTATACCTTCGTTATTCAACCAATTCCAGGAACCAGCAATCATATCGCCGACTACCTTAGTCGAGCCTAGCTGAAGAGTTCAGGAGCTTATACATCGGAGGACAGGAACATTGACAGGATCTGTCTGAATGAGTCGACTTTAAAATATTGACATTATAAATATGATATGAAGAATGGTTGATAGGTTGATTGGGTTTTGATTCTGTATTAGATATTGTGTTTAGTTAGCTATTCATGATGTGATACATATATGCATATTGCAGGGCATATTTGTCACGAGTGGAGTGAGTGCAATTAAGGGGATTGCTACAGAGCGGGTGTAGAGTAAGAAAGGCTCACAGTAGACAGCAAGTTAAGCGTGCTGTTGTGAGTAGTGGGGGCGGGGTCTGAAGGAGGCGAAAGCGCTGTATAACTATCACTGCAAGTTAGAAGGTCCTAGGGATCGGACCTGTGAATAAAAGCCCATCGGGCGGACATAAAGGGGAAGCAGTCGAGAAGACTAGTGAGAGTCTTTCCAGTTATGACTGGTATGTAGAACGTTGATTGATTATTATGATTGATGTATTATATTATATTCGTCTATTACCATGATGTGAATAAGTATATGTGAGGAATGTGGAAGTCCTTGATATTGGATATAGCAATGTGCGCCATGAGCGATAGATGAAAGTGAGTTCATGGATTTGTAGCGCGAGTGAGTAGTGTGTACTCCGATGGAAGTGTGTTACCGTAAGATGTGTGGTGAGTGAAAGGTGAACTAGTGTGTGTACGTTTCATGGGTTGTAAGGAGAGGTGGAGTGAATAGAAATGGTAGGGTATTATACCAATGTAATGTTATTCTTGTAGGTGTCGGGGACGGGCCGCAGAGCCACCTCGATGAGCACAGGGGATAGGCCAGCATAGGGCCGGAGGCCACACATAGGCCAGAAGTGAGGCTGTCAGTGCAGGACAGTAGAGGCACATAAAGTCGTGGCAGTCAGGCCACGGACAGGGACGTAGATATGAGAGTGAATGAGATACTATATTGTTGCCATGTTGATAGGCTAGTGAACTGATATTATGTTGTTGCCATGTTGATGGCTATGGAAATAATAATGTGTTATTGCCCTGCTGAGGTGCGAGGGGAGTGCTAAGGTGTATGACAATAGGAAGGTGATATTGAGAGACTGCGGTGCCAGTGAATCATTAATGTACTATTAAGACCCTGAGGGGAGAGGCTGAGGCCGAAGTGCCTTTAGGAGTAACTACCGGATTGTGGATCCGAGGGAGCGTGTGTGTGAGAATAAGGCCGTTGTACGGCAGTCATTTCAATAATATAATATATGTAATTGCGCTATTATATGTATAATTATGTTTAATAAATGTGTGAGTCTGATGGGTTGTTGTGTTAAGTGTTAAACTTGTTTGTTCGTGATTGTCGTCCTGTCATAAACTATTACATTTCCCAGTCTGGGATTTGTGACAATATTGATCCCCATATTTTCCCCTGATTTCGGTATTTTATATACTAGGGGAACTGCTAGGTCATTTTTTTAGTGTAGGTATTGCTCACGCTCACTCGTTGACAGTCATCTTGATGCGATTTGAAATTAATTGCATTAATTTTTTTGGGGTGGGGGATGATGTCACGAGTGGAGTGAGTGCCATTAAGGGGATTGCTACAGAGCGGGTGTAGAGTAAGAAGGGCTCACGGCAGACAGGTAGGGAAAGACGTAAAAGGAAGAGAGTAAAATTAACGCACGAAGACAAGTAAGGAAAGCGTGCATGTTATGAGTGGTGGGGGTCTGAATGAGGCGAAAGCGCTGTATTACTATCACTGCAAGTTAGAAGGTCCTACTGAACGGACGCTAGTAAGAGCCCAGCGGGCGGACATGAGGGGAGCAGTCGAGAGACCAGTGAGAGAGTTTTTTCCAGTGATGACTGGTAGGTAGAACGTTGATTGAGAATTATGATTGATGTATTATATTATATTCGTCTATTACCATGATGTAAATAAGTATATGTGAGGACTGTGGAAGTCCTTGATATTGGATATAGCAATGTGCGCCATGAGCGATAGATGAAAGTGAGTTCATGGATTTGTAGCGCGAGTGAGTAGTGTGTACTCCGATGGAGGTGTGTTACCGTAAGATGTGTGGTGAGTGAAAGGTGAACTAGTGGGTGTACGCTTCATGGGTTGTAAGGAGAGGTGGAGTGAATAGAAATGGTAGGGTATTATACCAATGTAATGTTATTCTTGTAGGTGCCGAGGTCGGGCCAAAGAGCGCCGCCTACGGTGATAGGCCAGCATAGGGCCGGAGGCCACACATAGGCCAGAAGTGAGGCTGTCAGTGCAGGACAGTAGAGGCACATAAAGTCGTGGCAGTCAGGCCACGGACAGGGACGTAGATATGAGCGTGAATGTGATAATGTACTATTGCCATGTTGATGGCCCATTGAAATGATAATGTGTTATTGCCCTGCGGAGGTGCTAGTGGAAGGCTAAGGTGTATGACAATAGGAAGGTGATATTGAGAGACTGCGGTGCCAGTGAAGTATTAATGTGCTATTAAGACCCTGAGGGGAGAGGCTGAGGCCGAAGTGCCTTTAGGAGTAACTACCGGGTTGTGGACCCGAGGGAGAGTGCATGTGAGAATAAGGCCGTTGTACGGCAGTTAATCCCAATAATATAATGTATGTAATTGCGCTATTATCTGTATAATTATGTTTAATAAATGTGTGAGTCTGATGGATTGTTCTGTTAAGTGTTAAACTTGTTTGTTCGTGATTGTTGTCCTGTCATAACTTATTACATCTCCCAGTCTGGGATTTGTGACAGTCATAATCTGGTAAATACTTATTGTTAGCTTTTACATATCGAGGTAGTAAAACTTCTAAATAACCACCTCTTATTCCCTTCTCAAACATTAGTAGCATATCTAAATCTGTTAATAATTCTAGTTTAATTCCCGCATATTTTAACCCACATTGCCAAGTTAATCCAGGAGCAGAGAAACAAGAACACGGATCAATTTCATGATTGGTTAGGAAAAATTCTCTAAACTTTTCAAATACATCGGCTAAAAGTAAAACATCTGTTTTTAGATACAAATCATGATAATCTTGTAAAGTTTTACATTCAAAAGTATTCCAAACATTTAGAGCCTATTGGTATTCGTCTTCTGAAATTCCTTCTTTTCTTAAGGTTGAATACCAAGGATTTAACCTTGTGCCGTTGGATGGTAATTGTTCTTCTTTTAATCGATTAATTGAATCAACATATTCATAAGGATAAACACCTTTTCTTTTGAGTAAATCAGAATTCTCCGGGAAATATTCTTTCAATATTGGAAAATTATCCGTAGATTTTACGATACCATCCAAAGAGTTTGATAAAAACCTATAACTATCCAGGAATCTTAATTTTCTGTAATAATTTCCGTATTCAAATGAAATATATTCTTCAGATGTTTTAGCAAGCAATGAAAATTTATTGTATTTATCTTCATATTTCATTATTTCTTCTATTATGAAATGAAAATCATAACCACTGCCATTGTGAAAAAATACTGGAATTACTTTAGCTTGTTTTCCTTCTTTGGTATTACAAGATTGACAAGCAGCTCCTCGATACTTACCATTGTAATGATTGTGTTCTCTTACTTTGTCATCAGAAAATTTAACATTACAAATACAACAGTTTGTTGCTTTATTAAATTATTTTTCTTGAGCATAAGTTAATTTAGCTTTACCTTTTTTATAGTAATTTAGTTTTTTACAAATATCATTATAGTATATCATAATCATTTCGACAAACTTTTCTTTTGCATCTTCTCCGGTATAAGTATGATAAACAGAAGGACATAAATTATCATAATCGGATTTTATATACATTCCAAAACTAATAGCTTCTTGTTTAAAAAGTTTATTTTCATAAGGTTCATTTGGATTTGGTTGCGTTGTAGATATCTTTTTATTACATGATTCAAAATCACAGTAGAAAACTATCGGTAATCTAGATTTGAAATGATGATTTGTAAATTGTAAAATATTATCACCTTCTTTTGGAAGGATTGTCTTACACCTTTTGTGATTTAAGCATTTCTCTTTATGGTTATTTAATGTCTCTTCTCTTTTAAATATATTCATACAATTCCTGCAGATAAAATCTTTGTTTGCAGATTTATCTGCTAATAAACTTTCAAAATTTTGTATAAGACAATAATGAGTATTTCCATCATCTTCTAAATACAGGAGGTCGACGAAATTGCAGCTTTGCTGATCACCGCTTTGCTGGCTAGTATAAATTGGATATATAGAATATTTGTCTTCTGGTTTTTCTAATGCAAAAACATTTATCGAAATTTGATTTTGTGTTTCAAATTTAGGAATATCTTTTATTTTAACTGGATATTTAATTCCATTCAAAGTATTTTCATATTGTTTATATTTTGAAAGTCTGTGAACATGATCATCAGCCGGATACAATTTAGCTAATATAGACCAAAGAAAACATTAAAAACCTTATTAAATGTGAACGTTGATAATATTTTTACTTTTAAACGGAGTAGGAATATAAGACGAACCTCTTAAAGCTTTAGTTTTATAAAGTTTTACATTTGTTTTAATAATTTGATTAAATACATGTCCAGATCCTCTATCTTGAAATTCAGCAACCCAAGCATCAAACTTTTCCTCAATGGAATCATAAAATTTATTCAACTCATTCATGTAATTTATAGTACCTAATTGTTTTGGATTATAATGTGCTTCAAATATATCAAACGCTAAAGGAGTATTAAATTCAGAAATTAATATTAATTTAACTTTTACTGTTTTATTGTCTTTAAAATCTTCAACAAATTTTCTCACTCTTTCCTTAATTAATTTGAAATATCTAGAAGTATTCTTTTCTTTTACATCGTCAATAATGGTTTCTTTGATAATATCTTTAAAGATTTTTTCGACCATTTTTTAAGAATTATTTTTAATAGACTTTTGATAATCGGGATTTCTTTTCATAAATTTTTGATATGCTTGTTTATATTTTTCCTTATTTCTCACATAATGCAAATGTTTTTGAAGTTTCATACATTCTTTACATTTTGCTTTATGACCATCTGAACTTTTTCTTTCCTTGCAAAATAAATCAAGAGGTTTTCGAATAAAACAAGTATTGCAATTCTTCGAATCCAAGCTTTGCTTGATCAAAATTTGTTCCATTTTATATATAGTTGATTTTTATTGTCTTAAAAATGGCTGAAAGTAGAACTCCGATGTAATGTGTAAAATGTAAAAAGCAAACCGATACTACAAATATTGAACAAGTTAAAACCAAGAATAATAGAAATATGTTAAAAGGCAAATGTATAATTTGTGGAAGTACTAAAACTAAATTTATACCAACACGGTCTCTGACCTTGGTTACACCACCAATTGGAGCTGGCATAGCCAAAAAAATCATCAACAAATTTCCTTTTGAAATGCATTTGCCAGGTCATAATTTTACAGGACCGGGAACCAATTTTAAAAAACGGTTGAATTCCGAAATTTTGTCTGATGGAACAACAAAATTTACACCAAAATCTTGGAGTAAACCTATTAATAGAGTTGATGAAGCCGCAATGCATCACGATATTTGTTATTTACAAAATCAAGGTACTAAATCCAGAAATGTGATAAAAAGATGATACATTCTTTAGATTCCATTTTAAAACCAACATTAAGAGAAAGAATAGATAGAAATATTGTTGAATCTATTATTAAAATGAAAAAAACTTTTGGAATGGATGGAAAAAAAAAAGCTTCGACTTTGTCGTCGATAAAAAAAGCTCCGACTCCGTTGGTATTAAACAACGCTTTACGAGTGATTTAGCAGAAGAACTTCATAAACCGGTAATTACAAAATTTAAGAAAAGAAGAGTGATAGTTAATGGAATTGCTAAAATATGGGCTGCTGATTTAGTTGACATGTCTGCTTATTCTAAGCAATACAAAGATTTAAATACAATCTTGCTGTTATTGATGTTTTCTCAAAATATGGTTGGATGATTCCTTTAAAAAATAAAAGCGGAATAACAGTTTCTGGAGGATTTAAAAAGATTGGCAAAAAAAAGACACCCAGAAAAACTATGGGTTGATAAAGGAAATGAACTCTATAATAAACATGTTAAGAGTCTTTTCAAAGAAATCTATTCCACAGAGAATGAAGAAAAAAGTTCTGTAGTGGAAAGATGGAACCGAACAATGAAAGCAAAATGTTTTAAAATATTTTACGGCGAATGGTGTTACGAAATATATAGATGTTTTAGATGATTTAGTGAATAAATATAATCATACCTATCATTCATCAATAAAAATGACTCCTGTTGAAGGAAGTAAAAAAGAAAATAAAATAACCGTGTATAAAAATTGATACGATCGACGAAGTCGCAGCTTTGCTGGTTCTGAAGAGACAAAGAAGCAGCTGCCAAAGGCATCGCGTATCCAAAAGCATAAACTTAAATTAGGTGATAGAGTTATAATTACAAAGAAGAAACAATTTTTTGAAAAAGGTTACACACCAAAATGGACAAAAGAAATATTTACAATAGATAAAATTTTATATACAGATCCAATTACTTACAAAATAAAAGATTTAGATGATGAAGAAATTATTGGTTCCTTTTATGAAAAGGAATTACAACGAACCAAGTTTTAACGTAACGTAAAATTGAACGTAACGTAAAGTTGAAGGTAAGGCGAAGTTAAGCTTTGCTCCGTCGAAGTTGAGGTTAAAATTTATTTCTTAAAAATGGCGTATGAAAAAGTTCAATTAAATATTTCTGATAATAAGAAAGAAAAAATTCAAAGAGCTATGAAAGAGAATCTTCCTGTTACTATTAGAATTACTGCAGAACCGGGAAATGATGTTTTAGCATTTAACACAAAGACAAATAACTAAATTGAAAAAATCATTTAATCAAAAAAAAGGAACTGATATTACTCTAAGCAGAAGACAAATAAAATATAACATGAAAATTGAAGGAGGGTTTCTGGCTGCTCTTGCTCGAATGGCACTCCCATTGTTATCTAAAGTTGTTCCATCAGTAGCAAAAGCTATCGGAATAGTCGGGCTTACGGGTTTAGCAAGTAGTGGTGTTCAAAAATTATTGGGGGACGGTCATAGACCTACAAACTCTTATGGAGTTAGAGACGGTTTATATCTAAAAAAAAGGTGGATGTCTCTGTCAAATTGAAACTGATGGAAACGGTTTATATTTAGGAACTATAAAAGGAAGCGGTAATGAGTTTCAAGGAGATGGACTGTATTTAAAACGAGAAGGACAAGTTTATAATGGTGAAGGTTTTTTGAGCGATTTGGTTAAAAGTATTCCGTTTATAAATATGTTGGTGTAACCAAAAAGGTCAAGAATTGTAGTGAAAACGTCAAAAAATTTACTATAAAAATGGAAGCTTCGGATTATAGAATGACAAAAATTCTTGATATTCAAAATAATCTTGTAAGAACTAAAGAAAACTAAAAAATAACATTTAAGAAATATTCAAAAGCTTTAAATATAATTGACGGAACTGATGTAACTTTAAAAACTGCAGCCATTGGAATGGGAACAACAGGAGTAATACTTTTATCTACAGTGGTTAACATTCCTGTGGCTATTATTATAGAAGGTCTTTCAATAAGTACAGGTTTATTAAGTATAGTTTTAAGATACATAAATAAAAAATTACAACATAAAGCTGATAAACATCAGAAAATCTTATTTTTATTGGAATCAAAACTTAATACAATTCAAACTTATATTTCTGATGCTCTTGAAGACGGAAAAATTTCCGATGAAGAATTCAAACTTATTTTAAATGAAGAAAAAAATTTAGTGAAATGAAAAATGCAGTAAAAAATAAGAAAGTAAGCGATCCTGAATTAAATATAGATGATCCATTGAAAAAAATAAAAAAACTTGATATAAAAATTAGTTTGATTTTTTTATTTTAAAAATGTCTTTTTTAAAAATTGGAGATCCTTCAAAACGTGAAGCTATTGTTAATGAATTTTTAAAAACCAAAAGAAATATACAATTAAGTAACTTAAGCAAAAGAGTAGGAGATATTGAAATGAAAAGAGAATTTTCCAAAGTATTTGCTCCTATCACAGAAAGTACACAAAAAGCAACAGAAGAAACTAAAAAAGTTTTACAAGAAATTCCACTTGCTATCTAGAACAAAGCCAACCCTTGAAAGCAATTGAATCTGCATTACAAGCAATTGAGCGAATTGGTCCGACAGCAGCAACTTATTTTAAAAAAATACTTAGGTACAACTAATGCAGATAAAACCTTTGGAATTTATTCTTTAGATGATAAATTTTATATTGGAAATAAATAAGTAAAAGTTGATGATGATGATATTATTATTGGAGAAGATAAATATGAAGGAACACCTGGTTTGTGGGAATTAATAACTAGTAGAAATCCTCAAAATTTTTTAGATGAGGACAGAAATAATTATGCCCGTATTCTTTTTTCTACTGATGCGATAAAACAAAATAAGGATCCTAATAATCCAAGACCTAAATCTAGTGGAGGACAAAAATACATGAATATCATGAAACCAATTTGGGAAAATAAACAAATTTATGATCAAAGAAGTATAGAAGCAAGTCCTAATATAACTTATTCCGGAACAGGATTTCTTTCTTCAGATCCTAATGCATTAATACAGAGATTATCCTTATTAATAGCTAGTAAAGAAGCAGGAAATACAGGTGTTATAAATGAAATTGTAAGTATTATAGATGAGTTATATAGACAAAAAAGTATTAACACTAATGAGTATAAAAAATTACAGTTAAAAATTGCTATATAAAATCAACAAGTCATAATGTTGCCATTGTTGGTGATAAATAAAGATCGCAGAAGAAAATATGTTTATGGAGGATATAGTATTTTGACAAATAAATATTTTGGATCAGGTTTTTTTTATTCGATAATTGCAGCTGTTACTAGCAAAGTTGCAAAAGAAGTTGTATCAAATGTTGCAAAGAAAACAGCAACTGACTTAGGACAAAAAGCTGTTAAGAAAATTATAGTTGATAAAGTTTTTAAAACTCCAGAAACGAACAGATCTCCGAACACGAACAGAGTTCTGTCTTTAAACTCGAAACAAATATTAAATAATTTAATAGGAAGTGGAAATAAATATATTTAATATTTTTCACACGGTCTTTAACCTTCTAGAATAAATACTCCTTTGGTTACACCAATTCTAGCAAATGCAACATGTCGCGCTAGCTTTTGCAGAGAAGGGCTTTTCGTACTCTGGGATCGACGAAGTCGCAGCTTTGCGCTAATCCCCTCTAAAACTCGGGGGTTTATAGGTGAGAGAGTTTTAGGGGATTGGGAGTTTATAAAACTATGTTTTTTTTTTTTGGAAAAGCTTGAATTTTATGTGTTTATGTGTCAATAGAGGGTGAATTTTTTAATATTTTAACGGTGGTCTCATGGTGATTCTCAAACAGGGATTTTCATACTCTGGGATCGACGAAGTCGCAACTTTCCTGGTTCTCATACTATGGGAAAAAAATTTTATTTTGAAAAAGCTTAATTTTTATATGTTTATGTGTTAATAGGGGGTGATTTTTTAAATATTTTAACCCATTAATGCCATCGGCACCCTCATAGGGTGCAAACATATTCCAATCGCTATTTTGCCCCGGAAGGCAATTTATTGGTTTGTTTAGCTTCGGGTCTACTGAGGACATGTTTTCAGACTAATTTATATCAGAAGGAGTTACCTCCCTTGTGGTCCATGTGCTTTGGGGCAGCCATTTTTTGTGTGGATGAGAGAAAACATGTCAGCACCGACTACAAGTACACGAAGGTAAGTGAGGAATACTTGTTCAGTACTTTTTTTAGAAGAAAGCAGTGTTATAAAAAGTGTATATATCATGGATATCAACTATCTTACTAGATGGGAAAATCTCGTAACTTTCCATTGAACTTTTGGGTCAAAAAAGTATGCACCCTGTGAGGGTGCTGGTGGCATGAGAGGGTACGTGTCAGTTTCAAGGTTGGATTATTGTAAAGAGATAAAAGTACTTCCAGTGCAGAACTATGTGAATGTACTTTGATGAATGGAGATCAGATCTAGCATTGTGCTTCAATGTTGATTAGCTACACAGAAGTGGGCAGTATCGATACCTCCTGATTCGACAATCTTGACATATAAAATGCAGGTCTCGTGTAAAATGAATGTGTAGACTACACTGTAGGCACACATTCCTATATGTGATAATTATTATTTTTAGATGTGTATTCTAATAATTGTTTGTGCCGTTGTTTCTTCTCTATGTTTACCTAACCTGATTGGCCCACCCTCCTCCCGAATACACTTTCTCCATCTCTGCATGCACTTAGAGCACATTGTGACTGTGAGTTGGTGTGTGTGCATGTGCTTCATTTTATCTGCATGAACTTCATTTTTTTTATGTTTTATGTTTTATGTCTTCCTCAGATTCACTGCTCATGACGTCATGTCCATGTTAGAGGATGAAAACTTTGCTCATGCAAAGTTGTATCTGAACCCCTCCTGGTGCTTACTCCGGTGACAGTGGGGAAGAGGACGGTGGTAATTTTGACAATCTTGGTCCCGGTCAATTGAATGCGAAGGCTGAGTATGTGGCTCATTTAGATGACGGAACTCAGCATCGAGTTGGTGATGGTGATGATGATGATGATGAAACTGTTCCTGATACCAATAACGCAGCCAGAGAACATCCCCGGACAAGAAAGAAAGATAGGCGTTGGAGGGTCGCGGACATCCATCCTCATCTCCACAGGGATGAAGAGAGGCCTTCACAGAGAAAGCCAACGTTTCTGGGCCAGGGCCTGAGCCCGGTGGTTCTTTTCCGCTTGTTCTTTGATCACATGATGGAGTTTCTCAATGGCATGACAGTGCAGTATGCACACCGGGACAAGGGTCAACATGGCGGGGGTGTGGACATCGATGAATGGGAATGCGGTCCAAGAAGTGGTGGTGGCCATTCTTTGCCTATGGACTGCACATGGCCGTACAGAATGCTTGGATTCTGTATAAAAAGCTTTCTACGCCACGGAGCCACTGGATTTGTTGGGATTCTGATGCATAATTGTGAGAGTCCTTCTCATGCGCCACAAGAAGGGCATTCAACGGTTCATGCCGCGTCGGTCCCAACCACGAATATGAGGATTCCAAATCAGATCAGGTATGATGGCAGAGATCACTTCATGGTGGACCACCCAACGCAACGACGATGAGCACTGTGCTAAAAGAACACCAGGAAGGCATGCAGAAAATGCGATACTGGGCACCACGCACATTGCTTCAACGCATTTCATGGAATTCAATATCAAGTTGTTTGATAACATTACTGCATCTCAAGTGGAAGCAAAGATTTCAAGTTAATTTGCTGTTTTCATGACAAATTGGTTAAAATTATCAGATGAAATCCTACTGTTATTTTTGTTCTTTCTGTTGTTGTTGTTGATAATGTTATTGTTGTTGTTGTTGATGATGATGATGATGATGATGATGATGATGATGGTGGTCGTGGTGGTGGTGATGTCTGAGGTGGTACAGTACATGGTGTAGCATCTGCGGGCTACCCCTTGCCCTCCCCCGGTTTTGTTGTTGTGCTGGTGGCTGAGCATGTGTCCACTACTTTTTTCATTTTATTGTTGACAACCGCCAGAGTGTACTGTACTCCGTGACCTGACCTTCTTTTCTAGTGAGTAGTTTTTTTCCTCGCTCGCTTGTTGTCAGGTGTTTTGACTCGTTCAGTAAATATTAGTAGGTTCCCGAATATTCGATAACGTTGTGGATACGAATGTTTACGCCAGATTTGGCCTTGAGTGATGTAACCTGATGACGTATTGATGCGTGATTGGTTAGTTTGTGCGAGGGCAAAGGTAACGTTTATTTCGGGAACTTTCTGTAGGAATGTTTATATATATAGACCTGTGTGAGTGGTTGGTCGGTGAGTAAGTGAGTTTCCTTTTGTGTGGCGTAGATATTTAGTTTCGCTGGTGTCTTCCTAGTAATTTATTGTTCACTATACAGTTAATAAACTTTAGTATTATTTAATCTATCGTCGGATCTCGTGTTTATTTATTTTACAGCTGTAATAGTTTCGTTTTCTAAAGGGTTGTAGTTAGATCAACTAACTCCCCCCTACTATAACGTGCTAGAACAACCTCAGCTGTTACACATGGTATAAGTGAATAAAATAGGTAAACGAAGACCACAACCTGAAAAGTATGAATAAAATAGTTTTGACTGTCAAGCACCCTCTCGTGCCATCGGCACCCCTCTAGGGTGCAGTCTACAACAACCCTACTGTAGGCAGATGGCGTACAAAAACAAATTGAAACGTCATGAAAGGACTCAATTTGTCACAAAAATGCACAAATCACAAACATTAGGTAACTATTTCTATATGTGGGCATTAATGGGTTAAAGGCGGCCTAGAAAGGTCCATTCCTACACTACTGCGGTAAAGCTGGATGGGTGGTCATGATATGAGCTGATTTTCTCAAGCCTGAAGCAGCGGCAAGCCAGCTTGGAGTAGCTTGTAGATGTATTGATACATGTGTGTAGTCAGATGCAAAGATGGCTGCTCACATTATGTTTGGATGTCTTGAGACTTCAAAATATCTCAGACATAAACTTGTGTTGGGCAGCAAAAGGAAGTATCCAGTACACCCCATCAATGCCAAAAGGAAATAATTTGGGGAATACCTCCATTTGCCAAATGATTTAAAAGATGATGCGGAAAGATTTCGGTCATACTATAGAATGTATCCACAGACATTTTCTGCAATTTTGGATCTTGTCAAGGATGACCTGCAAAAAGAGCACGGAAAACCGTCGTAGGCCTTTCTTCTCTTGTCTCTTTGGAGGAAGTCTTGTGATCCTTTTTCTAGAGCAATGGCAATTCTTGTACAAGAGAAATAAAATTCAATGTTTCATCAGCATCCATTTCTCACAATTGTTTTGGCCTCTTCTACCGTGTGTGATATCTCGTGGCTCAAGTTCGTCGCTGTGTAGTACATGACGTAACAACGCTGTGGCCTGCGGGACAAGGAAAGTAGAGCTATGAGCGATGAGCGAGAAGAAACATTGGAAAGTATTGTCCCGCTTACCGCTGGCGAGATCTGCGCGGGAACAGCTCATAACATGGCCGTCCAGTTAGAAGACAATATAATATTTAATCTCGCTATCGCTCAATATCGCTCTTCCGTTTGTATCGTGGCCTCAGCCTTACGAGGTCCGCTCCCACAATCGACGAACACACAAAAAAAATACTTTCATTCTAAAAACTAAATAAATCAATTGATTTGAATTTCGGCAGAACTGTAGGGCAGTTTAATTACAGTATGTAACAATGATGGATATAAATATAAATATCAATTCAAAGGCAACTGAAATCTTAACTAACTGTGGAACTAAAGCTTTCTATAAAAACTGGTAACTTATTCAATCTAACTATTTGCAGCTCATATGAAGTTTAAATGCTAAAAGGAATCCGCGCACGTGGCGACGGATAATACAATTTAAATTCTATTATTTCTTATTTCCAATGAGACATGTTATAATATTAAAGTTCCTCAGTACACGCCATGGAGAATCCCAATCACACGTGCTTGTACAACAGTGCGTTGTCTGGCGGTAGCTCTTCAACAGTCTTCAAAGTAGCTGGAACGTTTCAATTGCATTATGACAAATTAGTAATTGACTCTCACCATGCGGCCCTCATTGAGAGTGAGAGCGCTGGATATAATCGCTGTGGGTTCATATGCCAAATCAAGTATGCTTAGGCTCTGGAGCTTCAATCTAGCAACGCTCCTCATAACATTGACTGCTTAACTGCGTCTCTATGTCTTCTCATCTGGCTGAGTTCTTGCCGTCCACTTCGCAGATGGAAATGTCTGCATGTGGCAACTATCTAAGTTCTGTACGTGTTTAAATACTAAAGTCACATCTGCAACCTTCCGTCTAGATTCCTACATCTGATTGGTGCAGCCACTCGGGCTAGCCTGCAGTATTAATTTATTCTCGTCACGGCCTTGCGCCAAAATCAAGGTCAATTTTACCTAGACAATAAAATTTAAAATGCCAAAATAATTACTAAAATCTTTAAACCTCGTGCTATCTACTCTTATGCACGAATTTCTGAACGCCAACTAAGCGTCTCAATAAAACTACCCTTACTCGCCCCTTCTCTGTGTTAATCAAAATCACGGGGTCGAGAACTGCTCTGTCATTCCTAGTTATACATTTAGTCTGTCTCGCCCCACCTTCTCTCCATCTATAAGAAAAAAGTGTTTCCAAACAAACTGTTCACGAGAACAGCTCAAGGACAAAATACGCTGGTTATAATCAACACGATCGTAAAAATTAAGTCAATGAAGTCGTGTCCTAGCACGGCATTTATAATAATTATTCTGTTCCTGACACATCCCCCACCCCAGTGAAAACTTAGGGTTTGAACGACATACTGTCTACTAAAGTTGCTAAGTAAAAGTACTTCTGGAAGGGCTATGTAGTAAAAAATATAGCGTTAACTGAAAGTCCAAAAAAAAAAAACTATTCTAAGAACGTGCATTGTCGATGGACAATAGCATATGTATATTTATATGCGACGTTCTGTAATAATATATATTGTAGCACTTAAGAATTAAAGTGATAAACTTATCTCACACAGGCATACTGTAAAGACTGAAATATTGAGCATCTAGCTCATCGCTTCACTGAGCGTAATCATTACATTTATAAAACATGAACGAACAATGGTTAAACTAAAGTAGTGGTATCCTGGCAGCAGTAGGTCTGGTCGCTCGGTTTGCCATTTCCTCATCTCATTAACCCACAGACAAAGGCGTCAAGGTTGTTTGGAAATCAGGTCACCGTCAGGATGGACGCTAGTGGAAAAAGGAATCACATGGAAATTTTGAGAAAGAATGTCCATAATTGGTAGGACAATATATGTCACAAATCCCAGACTGGGAGATGTAATAGTTTATGACAGGACGACAATCACGAACAAACAAGTTAACACTTAACAAAACAACCCATCAGACTCACACATTTATTAAACATAATTATACATATAATAGCGCAATTACATACATTATATTATTGAAATGAACTGCCGTACAACGGCCTTATTCTCACACACACTCTCCCTCGGATCCACAATCCGGTAGTTACTCCTAAAGGCACTTCGGCCTCAGCCTCTCCCCTCAGGGTCTTAATAGCACATTAATAATTTACTGGCACCGCAGTCTCTCAATATCACCTTCCTATTGTCATACAACTTATCAGTTCACTCGCCCATCATCATGGCAATAATATAGTATCTCATTCACTCTCATATCTACGTCCCTGTCCGTGGCCTGACTGCCACGACTTTATGTGCCTCTACTGTCCTGCACTGACAGCCTCACTTCTGGCCTATGTGCGGCCTCCGGCCCTATGCTGGCCTATCACTTGTGCTCATCGAGGTGGCTCTTCGGCCCGTCCCCGACACCTACAAGAATAACATTACATTGGTATAATACCCTACCATTTCTATTCACTCCACCTCTCCTTACAATCCAGGAAGCCTACACACACTAGCTCACCTTTCACTCACCACACATCTTACGGTAACACACTTCCATCGGAGTACACACTACTCACTCGCGCTACAAATCCATGAACTCACTTTCATCTATCGCTCATGGCGCACATTGCTATATCCAATATCCAGGACTTCCACATTCCTCACATATACTTATTTACATCATGGTAATAGACGAATATAATATAATACATCAATCATAATAATCAATCAACGTTCTACATACCAGTCATTACTGGAAAGACTTTCTCACTAGTCTTCTCGACTGCTCCCTTTATGTCCGCCCGATGGGCTCTTATTCACAGGTCCGCTCCGTAGGGCCTTCTAACTTGCAGTGATAGTAATACCGCGCTTTCGCCTCATTCAGACCTCCCACTACTCACAACAGCACGCTTAACTTGCTGTCTACTGTGAGCCCTTCTTACTCTACACCCGCTCTGTAGCAATCCCCTTAATTGCACTCACTCCACTCGTGACATCATCCCCCACCCCAAAAAAATTAATGCAATTAATTTCAAATCGCATCAAGATGACTGTCAACGAGTGAGCGTGAGCAATACCTACACTAAAAAAACTGAGCTAGCGGTTCCCCTAGTATATAAAATACCGAAATCAGGGGAAAATATGGGGATCAATATGGTCTGCAATATGCATATATGTGTCACATCATGAATAGCTAACTAATCACAATACTTAATACAGAATCAAAAACCACTCAACCTATCAACCATTCTTCATATCATATTTATAATGTCAATATTTTAAAGTCGACTCATTCACACAGATCCTGTCAATGTTCCTGTCCTCCGATGTATAAGCTCCTGAAATCTTCCCCTAGGCTCGACTAAGGTAGTCGGCGATATGATTGCTGGTTCCTGGAATTGGTTGAATAACGAAGGTATACGGCTGCAAAGCCAATGCCCATCTAGACAAGCGTGGGCTGGACGAACGATTCTTCGACAAAAATGTCAGTGGCTTGTGGTCTGTCTGGATACAAAATTCTCGTCCCATGAGATAACGTCCCAATTTCTGGACGGACCACACAATGGCAAGACACTCACGCTCTATCACAGAATACTTTCTTTCTCTCTGCAATAACTTCCTACTGACATAACATACAGGATGGAGACATTCGTTCTTCTCCTGTAGAAGACAAGCGCCGACACCAGAGTCCGACGCATCCGTTCTGAGGATAAAATTAGATCGAAAATCGGGTAATATCAGAATGGGTGACGATGATAATGCTGTCACCAAATTATCAAATGCTGTCTGACATTCAGACGTCCACTGGACCTTATCGGGTTGTCCCTTCTTAGTAAGGTCAGTAAGAGAAGATGACAAGGAGGAAAAATTTGGAATGAACTTTCTGTAATAATTTAAAATTCCCACTAAGCTTCTGACTTGTTTCTTTGTTTTTGGGATTTGCAACCCTACTAACTTGTCAATTTTTGTTACTTCAGGTCTCTGAACTCCTCTACCCACAATATGTCCTAAGAATATTATCTCTGGACATGCCAAATCCATCTTTGCGGGTTTAGCAGTTAGCCCAAAATGACGTAATCGTTGAAAAATTACTGTTAGTGTCTGAATATGATCAGACCATGTCGACGTATGGCATGCTATATCGTCAAAGAATGACACGACATTAGGTATGTCCTTCAACACCAGTACGAGAATACAGATACTCTGGTCTCTCATGAAACCTCTGCAGCATATCAACATGGAAAACCTTACTCGATCCGTCAATGTGGATAGCGTAACATACCTTCGAAACAATTCGCTCAATAACATAAGGACCTTTCCATGTCATCAATAACTTATTATGGTCCGTAGGTAACAACAATAGGACCTTGTCTCCTGGCTTAAAAATTCTCAGTTTGGAACCTCTATCTTTATAGTCTTTTGCTCTTTTTGAAGCAATACTCGAAGCTTCTTCTGCTATATTCTGACGAGGAGCCTGGGGTGTACGAGCCTTATGCGTCGTCTTTTGGCACGCACTGCACGTCTTACAATATAACCCTACATCTCTATGTATCGATGGCCAATAAAAATATTTCAGAACTCTCTCCTTGGTTCTAGCACTTCCCATGTGGCCCGCTAATGGAACATCATGGGCCAGACGCAATACTGTAGCAATTAACGACCGTGGCACGACGACTTGCTTTTCAACGGAAGCCACTGTGACGTACATACGGAACAGAATGCCCCCCTGGACAAAAAAAGAGGACGACCCGTTCTTATATCTCCTCGTTTTCTCGGTTCGCGCTTCCCCAAAACATGGGTTTAATGATGGGTCCTCCCTTTGTAATCTCGCCAAGCGCTCTGGCGTGATATCTAGGTTGACCGCTGGCGTCGCCAAAGGTCTAATCTTATCTTTATCAGCTACCCGTCGACGTGTTTCGACCGCGGCGCAAAAGTCAATACCTTTTGATTGCGACCATGCTTGCACGTTCTCATCGGAAGGGGAAACCACCCGTGATACATTCCCAATGATGAGCTGGGCGCCTGGAAAACAACCAACGACTGCTTCGACTTCCCCGCTAAGGAAAGGTGTATCTATCATTATTCTTGCCATGGGTAATTTCTCAATGGCCCCCGAAAATTGGATGCACGGGACAGTCTCACCTGTAAGCTGTGAATCCCGAATGCAATCCCTATGCACTCCCACAACGGTAGATCCTGTATCTCGTAAAACCGAGACCGGTTCGTCCCCAACAAACCCCGGATAAACCCTAAGACCACCTCCTGTATGACATGAATTTATGACGGGGATCTTTCTCCCACAAGGTAAAACACCGGAAGATAATAACTTCTCACAACTGGGACACTTAGAATACTGTCCGCCTCCGTTGTCCGATGTAACACACGCAGCCGCATGATGAAATTTATTTGGGGAACATGGACTGGAGCTACTGTCCACGTTCGCCGCTATCCTACCTGCAGGGCAGTTCACGCTGATGTGATCTGCTCTTCCGCAGTTCCAACACTTCGCGGCCCTACACTCGCGTGAAAAGTGACCCACGCGTCCGCAAGTCCAACACTCCGCTCCCTGTGCTGTACTAGGCCTGGGTCCCCGTGACCCATCGCGACCGGAACTAGAGTCCCTATGCCGTCGGTCATCGGCAAAGGTCACAAATCGCCCCCGGCCATTACCGCGACCTAGCCCTCCTGCTCGGTCAAACTTACCGGATCCATATGCCGGTGATTGGTGATAGCCCCTACGCTGCCCCTGGGCTTGCCCGCTATAGGCACCACGCTGACGCGACCTGTCCCTAAGTCCTGCCGGCGACCCCTCGACAACGGCGACGTACCCAGCATCTTGGACGTACGCCCTGGCGACTGGTTTGGACGGATGCGCCGTGCGGTATGCCTCCGCCAACTTAGACGCCTCCTGCACCGTCGCGGGTTCGTTCTCTTTCAGGAAAGCCACCAGATCTTTGTGGCACGACGCGTACAGCTGGTCACGGATCATTAGGTCTTTCAGTTTAGCGAAATCCGTGCCCACATGCGCCAAGTCTACCCAGTTCGCGAAATACTCAGTTAGTCTCGCGACGAAGGCAGCAAAGTCCTCCCTGGGATCTGCACGTGCCCGCCTAAACTGCTCCCGGAAATATTCCTCGGTACGCGCAAATCGGCGAAGCAGCAAAGCCTTCAGCTTATCGTAATCTTGGACGTCTTCGCGCTGTAGCTCTTTAAAGTAGGTTAACGCTCGCCCCTGCAATAGAGACGCCAGGTACGTGGCCCATAATTCCTTATTTTCCCCCCATTGCAATTGTGCGTTCAGTTCGAACCTGTAAAGGAAGGCGTCTATGTCGTCCTTCCGGTCGTCGAACGTAGGGAGCTTAATCCTAACGCCACCTTTATTGTGTACCTGCCGCTCAACCGTTTCCGTTGGCGTATTCTTCTTGAGTTCTAACTCGGCGATTCTTATTCGCGCCTCTCTCTCCTGCTGCTTATCTTCTAACTCCTTTAACTTAAACTCCCTCTCCTGTTGCAACTCCTTTAACTTAAACTCTCTTTCCTCTTCCTTATCCTTAGCCTCTCTTTCCTGTTGCTTATCCTTAGCCTCTCTTTCCTCTTCTCTCTGTCGCTCTTGAGCCTCTTTTTCTCGCTCTCTATCCTTAGCACGCTCATCGCGCAAATCCGCCTGCTGTTCTTTAATCCAGCCGCGTAGCTCCTCTCCCTCCAGGCCAAGTTCCTTACCCAACTTCATTAGTTGTTGGAGTTCCGCCATTTCACAGATTTATGGTTGTGGTATCTATTATAAGACGACCAACCTGTCGGTATGATCACAACGATACGACCAGAGACCTGAGATCACACCAGATATAACAATACCCAGTTCAGAATATAATTCAGAAATTTACCTTTACAGCAAAACTAATTCTATATCTATAAAATGTATGCACTATTAATTATAAGAGAAAATAGAAACGACAAGAATGAAGAAATATAGTAGAAGGACCACAAGTACGTCAAGGACAACGAACCAGACTAGGACAAAGACGTAAAAAAGAAAATATAATGGAAAAAAAAATGCAACCTAACTACGCCGATTACACAACACGGTACGAACAAGAACAGAGTCTGAAAAAAAGGAACGTATCTACAGATAGGGAGGAGAAGGACAAGAGAAACGTCTTCCTAAAACAACGAGGAAGATAGAACGCTACAATCTAAACAAAAATACAGGTCCCTACAGAACTGTTCACTGTGATGAACGAAGTTCCAAATTTAGCCCACCTCCCGAAGAGGACAAACTACGCTCACCACAGCAAACCCGCGCCACCACCCGTATAATCGATTACGACAAAAACAGCAAAAACAGGGAAAAAGACAGATTAAAGGAACAGCCCACAATCCAGGGCACAAAAATTTTGACTTTTACTTAACTTTCAAATTTTGAGTTTAACTCCTCCCCTTAATCGGAGCTCTGGCCGCTTGACTCCTCAGGCTGGCACACACACTCTGCAGAAATTTAAGTACACATTAATACATATTCATCAAAATACATGCATCAATACATATTATTATTCATAAACATACATAAATCATATCATCAAAATTCCATTCATCCCACGAACAAAGGCAACCGCATGAATTCCTAGCACAACAGAAAAACAACTAGATATAACGACTACACAATGTCAAAATGACCACAGGTAAACAGGACGAGCCCCCAGTGTCACAACGGACGAGCCCCCAGTGTCACAAATCCCAGACTGGGAGATGTAATAGTTTATGACAGGACGACAATCACGAACAAACAAGTTAACACTTAACAAAACAACCCATCAGACTCACACATTTATTAAACATAATTATACATATAATAGCGCAATTACATACATTATATTATTGAAATGAACTGCCGTACAACGGCCTTATTCTCACAAACACTCTCCCTCGGATCCACAATCCGGTAGTTACTCCTAAAGGCACTTCGGCCTCAGCCTCTCCCCTAGCACCTCAGCAGGGCAATAACACATTATTATTTCCATAGCCATCAACATGGCAATAATATAGTATCTCATTCACTCTCATATCTACGTCCCTGTCCGTGGCCTGACTGCCACGACTTTATGTGCCTCTACTGTCCTGCACTGACAGCCTCACTTCTGGCCTATGTGCGGCCTCCGGCCCTATGCTGGCCTATCACTTGTGCTCATCGAGGTGGCTCTTCGGCCCGTCCCCGACACCTACAAGAATAACATTACATTGGTATAATACCCTACCATTTCTATTCACTCCACCTCTCCTTACAATCCAGGAAGCCTACACACACTAGTTCACCTTTCACTCACCACACATCTTACGGTAACACACTTCCATCGGAGTACACACTACTCACTCGCGCTACAAATCCATGAACTCACTTTCATCTATCGCTCATGGCGCACATTGCTATATCCAATATCCAGGACTTCCACATTCCTCACATATACTTATTTACGTCATGGTAATAGACGAATATAATATAATACATCAATCATAATAATCAATCAACGTTCTACATACCAGTCATTACTGGAAAGACTTTCTCACTAGTCTTCTCGACTGCTCCCTTTATGTCCGCCCGATGGGCTCTTATTCACAGGTCCGCTCCGTAGGGCCTTCTAACTTGCAGTGATAGTAATACCGCGCTTTCGCCTCATTCAGACCTCCCACTACTCACAACAGCACGCTTAACTTGCTGTCTACTGTGAGCCCTTCTTACTCTACACCCGCTCTGTAGCAATCCCCTTAATTGCACTCACTCCACTCGTGACAATATAGGTTTTGTGAAACCATCCACGGTCTCCGAAAAAGGTGAAAAATGCTCAACCTCAATGCTTAACAGACTCTATATAAGGATACTAAATCAAATGGGGCAACACATCAGCTTGTAAATTATCATCCCCAGGTATAGCCCGAATAGTAAATCTGTATTCCTGGAGCGCAAGGCTCCATCTGGTTAGTCGCGCATTCTTTGCTCTGTTCGACTTAAGGAACAGTAAAGGTCGGTGGTACGTTTCAATTATAAAGTCGGACATTAATAAGTATCGAGAAAATGCATCTACCGCGTAAACAATCGCGAGGCACTCTCGTTCGATAATCGCATATCGCGTCTCTCTATCGAGTAACTTCCGGCTTGCATATAAGCACGGTCGTAAGGAACCGTCACGCTCTTGAATAACACGGCGCCTATCCCTTTACTCGACGCATCCGTTCGGACGACGAATGTCTGGCGTATATCGGGTAAAACAAGCAGGGGGGAAGTAGAAAATAAATTCTGAACAGTCTGAAGGGCATCAGCGCCCTGAGGCGACCAGACGACTTTATTTGGAGACTGTTTTATTTTGCAGACTGTTGTAAAACAGGTGCGTTCGATAACAGGTTTCAGTGCACGAATATTCTTTAATCGACGTCTTCATTTGAGCAAACGGTAGTCTGCTTGGCTATCTTGTTGTAGACTGTTTTCATATCTTGCTACACAGTGCCATTCTGTATGTTATATGTACTGTTAGTTTGTATCTTATATATGCTGTTACCCAGCAGAGGAAATAATTCTGATTTGTTGTCATTGTTTTGTAAACAAATATGGACCAGATCTTCGGTACCCTTCCAGTTGTGTGTCACTTTACGTCTACTCTAACCATCTCACGGTTTCTTGCCTAGGCCTTCAGACTGTCATATTTATATTGATAAAACATGTTATGAACATATACATGTATCTAACCAGGAACGTATTTTTTTTTTCGGACGAAATGATTTCTGAATGCTCTTGAGATGCGACTTTTACTGAATAGCGAAACGAATAAAAGCTGAGCCATCTATAATCAGTGCATGAGTTTATTGTTGACAGCATTTGTTCACTGCGCTCTGCGCATAATTATGCTGATAATATTTGCTTTCTATACAGTTTTTAATTGCTGCTGATGGATGTTGAGGATGTCTGTATTTGAAAAATTCGTCCAAGTCGAACTGATGGATTTGGTACATAGGAAGAATGTAAAAAGACCTCCCAAAAGTGCACTCTTGCATGAGGATTTTGTCTACTCTAAAATACTCTCAACGACTGCAGTTATTTTTCTTCACTAAATGATAAAGGAGTGAAAATGTCATATTATATTCCGGCATAATAAAATAGTCAATTTCCTGGCCATTTTTCTACACTCAAAAACAATCACAAACGTGGCCATCTTAAATTTGTCAGCCATCTTGATCTTTTGTTTTTCTCCAAAACATTTTATATTGGAGATTTTTTGTTCTAACATCACAATTACATAATTATTTTTAGATGTAAATTGCATTTGAGACATAATTTTATTAACAGCGTGTATGAGGTAGCCCGTTTCCAATATGTGTCGGTCATCTTGAATTTTTGGAGCCATTTTGAAAAATGTTCGTAGCCAACACCTTTTTTCTTAAAATAACTCCTAAGGACAACATAATTATATGATAGGTCTCACGCTTCGATCATTTTTTGAACCATTGTATTTAAACTAATGACCTCTGAAGCTCACTATTAAAATCGCAACATCATTACACACAATAATTTCTGAATGAACGCGACGGTTACCGTAAATAATATTTCAGTTTTCAATTTACACAATGCCATACTGATTAAAACGTAGACAATGAATGTATGATCAAATCAGCCTAGCTCTTCTTATTGACTTTGAATTTGTCGTGCATTTTTGTACCACTCTCACGTGTATGTCTACGATTTTATACAGTCTCCCTGAACATTATTTTGTTTCCACTTTAGTCTCCTCAGACAAGCTCGATGCCATAAGCATTGAATTTGAGAACCAGACAACTTGTGATGAAAAGGCCATCCTGTTTGTGGATACAAGCACTCTGGAATATCACTGTTTTACAAGAATGGCGATTGAACAAATTACACTGAGTGGCCCCAGCATCCCCAAACTTTGTTCTTTATACGTTAGTGGAGGTGAGAACATCTTGACTTTCATAATTTTGGAAAGGAAATGCGAGTATGCTTTGTCATTTTCTTTGTAACCAGGAGTGACTCATAGAAACACAGAGATCTGTGAAAAACACCCATGGTATACAATAATATATCAGCGCTTACCGATGCTTGACACCAGCTACTGAATAAACCCCCGAACGTATACCTTTAAACATTTTCTATACGGGTGACAATAATTGATACTCAGGTCATACCGCGACAATTGATAATTTCAGCTACTAAAATGTCAGTGTTTTTGTTGTTGTTGTGGTTGTTGTTGTTTTAACACTCATGCGCTTGGGAGACTGAATTTTAGAGAGATGGAGAATGGTGGAGGGACAGAGCGAGGAAGAAAGATGTTTATCACGGATAACGCCGGGAATCTCAGCTAGATCTAGTTTTTAAAAAAAATGTACGAATTAAACTATTATATTGTAAATTAAAGCATACATGCCATTTCGAGTTGAATTTTATTTGTAAAATGTTAATTGCTGTTGTTTAATTAATTGCTATTGTAATTTAATAATAAAAAGTCATTAATATAGCTTGGCAACCAATCAATAGCAATGCAACTAGATACGCACCCCTTAAAAAAACGCGCTTGTGGCGTCAAAGGCTCCACCGACTCCAAACGGCATCAGCAGGCGCTTCGTACACCTGCAGAGTGGTAAATGCCCACCAAATAGTGAGCTGTCCCTCACAGACCGCCACATCAAGGCTGTCTGTGGGTGATAGCTGTTCTCTCTCGTACTTTGACTTCTGACCCTCATTCTTTCGTCTTTTCCTTTCACGCCGTATGTGGTTCAATGCCTAGCAAAGAGGAGAACCACCTTGTACGTCTCCGCCTTGTTGGCCGTGAGGTGCGACCTGTGATTAAGGAGAATGGGATTCTGGTGGTTGATTTAGACCAGTCTGAGGACTCCCCCTCTACCGACACACCACTTTGACCGGGCCTCCCGCTAAGAAGGAGGGTGTTATGGCCCATGCCACTCAAACGGATAGGCCTCGAACCATTTCTGATTTGAGACCAGCGGAGACAACGTGATGTTATTCAATGGGTGGTTCCTCAGCTTCAGAAACCACGAACAAATTTTTAATCTTGGCTAAACTGTTAAACACGGATGCACCCATGGATGCATACCCCTCTTCACCCCCAATTCCCCCAACATCCAAATATCTCCTTTCCCCAAAGCAAACCTCCCGTCTCCCAAAATCATTACCTCCCATCTCACCCCCCCCCCCAAAAAAAAAAGTTAGCACGCTTCTCTCACCCGAAAAAGCAAAACCACGAAACTCACCGCCAAAAAATAAAATTCGTAGGCTTCAAGGTAGGGGTGACACCCCACCTCAAAACCTAAATCCAATAGAATATGATAGATACAAATGGTATATTTACCCAATGGAACTGCAGAGGCCTCCCGGGGAATGTACCAGAACTGCAACTACTGGTGGTCAGCCATCAGCCTGCTTCAGTCTGTCTTCAAAAAAAAAAACTGTCACACAATACGCAGCTCACAATCCGAAACAATATAGCCCTAGCACTGATTCACTTAAATACTAACCTTCAGGCTGTGGCTATAAGGCTCATAGCTGGCAAACCTCTAACTCTGTGACCCATATTTATATCTTTCACCATTTCTTCTCATCTCTAAAACTGACCTAACATACCTTATTGAACAACGTTGCAACAGTCGAAGTAATTCACTGCACGTTATGAATAGGAACAGTTACGTGATACAAACTGATTCCCTTTAAAAAAAAAAAACCTGTTATAACTGTAGTTAATGATGAACAAAAAAAAAAGTAACACGGGATCTGTCGAACATTGAATACTAAAGTTTAATAACTGTACGATGAATAGATGAATAATATCATAGGAAGGCACAAGAGGAATACGTATACAAATGAATAGCCTAGCCCACACGGAGAACACACAAATGCTGAACGTTCACCGCCTTTCACACTTGCATGGCTCTTATTTACACACATTCTCACAGAAAACTCCAGAGCCCGAGGCCGATCTAGTACGTTCGGTATACCCACAAAATATCCAATCACACAGCAACACGTCATCGGGTGACACCAACTCAAGGCCGACCTGGCGTAAACAACTCTTTCGGAAACATAGTGGAATGTACTATAACTATCACTACAGGTCAGGCCTAGGTCAACACACCGCCAGGCATCAACAACAAATAAGAAAAGGGGAAAGAACTCCCGACAAGAAGAATCGCCAGCTACGGGTGATCAATAAAAGGGGTGGGGAGGGGGCGGTGTGTAGACAAGACGAGCCAAGCTCGGCCTATGACTCCGCGAATAACAGCGCGGTTGGGGGGGATTAGCCTCCCCCATATATTTTTATAGGATACTTCAGAGCACACAGTCCCATCTGGGGTAGCCCTTCAACAATCCCCGCGGTAAGCTTGGGGGAAGCTCCTTTTAGAGACAGACATTTTCCTTTTTAATGAGTGAATTCCAACTTATCTACACCAATCTGCAGGCATGCTCACAAACATAAATCTCACATTAGTCCACAAAACTCTCTCTTTAGATTACTCCTGGTTTGCCCTGAACTTTTTTTCAAGGAAGAGACAACTTTCAAATTTGTCTCACGGCCAACAGTCCAGCCAACCTGGTGGAACATTGCTCGGGCTGACTAGACAAAGTTCCAATGAAAGTGCTCTCAGTTAAGCACTCCCACCATTGTAAGCACAGTCGAGCAGTTCCAGGAGCTTCTCTTGAAAGTTACTCAGACTCGTGTCCACAAGACCTCTGCAGCTCCACGTAAAGACAAACTATGATTCACGGAAGACTGCAACTGCAAGAGGGCTTTGCGGGGTCGCGAAACAGCCTTCTGCGACTTAAAAAGCAACCCTAACACACAGAGCATGACGAAATTCATACAAGAGAGAGCGAAAGTCTGTAGGACCATCAAGGAAAGCTAGAGAGACTCGTGGAGACACTTCATATCAAAGCTCAACAGCCGCATCCCTCTGAAGAAAAATTAGAAAAAGTATGAAAAAAGTAAAAGGCTCTGCTGTGAATTATCTTCAGCGTTTGCTGCTCTTCCTGCGATCATTACTCAGCTCCCATTCCAAACTTTCAAAACCAAAGCTGAAAAAACGCCCTTTAGTTTTCAACCATAGATTCCCTCCCCTACAACGATACATTTACAACCTACGTCCACTCTGAACGAGGCCAGTCTCAACGCACCTAGCCCCAACCAGATATGTAACGAACATTTAAAACACCCACCTGTATTTAATCCTCCAAACATGAGGAAATCTTACATTGTCCGCATTCCATAATCAAGTAAAGACCATTCGGACACCAAAAATTATCGCCCCATAGCGCTCACTGGCTTGCTCTGCAAGCTGATGGGGCGAATGGTGACCAAAACATTTCTTTTTGACATCGTAAAGCAGCCTGTCCCTCTACACGTTTGAATGTGGTTTCCATACGAAACGATCCTGGACACACCATCTCGTCTGTCTGGAGACCTTCATCCGAGAAGCCTTCGCTTCTAAACAGGGATGCAGTTGAGGTTGTTTTGTTTGTTTTTTCTTTTTTTTTTACCTGGACCTGGCCTTCGGCACGACCTGGAGGAACGGTATACTGAGAGATCGTCATGGGCTTGGACTAAGGGGCAACCTTCGGGTCTTTGCCCGGAATGTCCTTAGTGGCCGTTCCTTCCAGGTGAAGGTGAAACTTCACGATCTCTGATAGAGAGCCGGGTATCCCCCCCCCCCCCCAGGGCTCTAATCTCCCACCCTATTCAATATTAAAATTAATTAAATTACTGAAACCCTTTTACTGTGAAGGGCACCACCAATTTGCTAGGACTTGTATTCCACAAAAAAATAACCTTTGTCCCTCATGTGAAATATCTTAAACTCTCCTGTCAATAAGTTCCTAACATCCGGCAAACTGTATCAGGAACTGAGTGGGATGCGGATTGAGTCTCCATGCTTCATCTCTATAGCTCCCTGATCAGATACAGACTAGACTATGGTTCCATTGCCTATGGATCAGCTAAACCGTCATGCCTGAGTATGTTGGACCATGTACATCACCAATGGCTACGTCTTACTCTAGCTACTTTCCGCACCTCTTCAGTTGAAAGCCTGTGTGTGGACGCAAATGAAGTGCTCCTGTCCAACAGAAGAGACAAACTCTCTCTTCAGTACGGATTAAACTTGCCTTCTCAGCCAGACCATGGCGCTTACAATGTGGTTCTCAACCGAACACAATATTCAAAATTTTGAATCTTCTCAGGTTCTCACTCCTCCTGTTTGCCTTCGAATTGGGTTTTTGCTGGCAAAGGCCGAAATCTGACCGTGTCAGGTGGAGAATGACCCTTTTCTTGCCATCCCATCATGGCTAACTCATAAACCAAACATCATTTTATATCTCGAGGCATGTCCGAAGAACAACAGCATGCCAGAAACGTACAATGTTTAGAGAGGTGTGAAAAAAAATCCCGCATACAGACCTTTTTACACAGACCGTAATTCGGTAGGAGCCGCCTCATTCTCAGTGCAGATGGCGAAATCGAAGGCCTCAGTCTCAACTTAAAAGCTTCTGTCTTTACTGCTGAAATGCATGCAATCAATTTGGCCTTAATTCTTATATCCTATTCTCAAATAGGACACTTGAGTATCTTTCTTGATTCGCTGTCCTACCTTTGCGGCTTTAAAAAGCCCAAATATAAATCAAAAGAAATCGACAATTTCTAGCAACGTATTCATACACTATACAACATTGAATATGAAATGTTTCTCTGTTGGATCCCTGGCTACACTGGCATCAAGGGAAACGAAACAGCAGACACACTGGCCAAAGAGACATTGAAACGTCCGCCATTATACCTAAACATTCCGTACACTGACTTTGAACTCGCTATTAATAACTTCATTAAATCTAGATGCCAGGAAAGCTAAGGGTGAGATGAACAAACACGAAATGGATTACACTTTATCCAAGATCAACTTGGACCGTGAACTCATTCCTTTCAAGAAAATCGAAGTGATGAGATTGTCCTTATTAGACTCCGCCTGGGTCATACCCACCTCACACATTGTTTTTTTTTACGCAGTGGGGATTGGGGGGGGGGGGGGGGAGACTCAACCAAATGTATGGCATGCAATTCCCAACTATCATTACAACATAAATTATTTTGATTGTGTGTAGGCTTCATAAGTATCCGAAGAAGGTACTGTGCTTGCGTATCCATGGAATAATTATTTTCTAACCTGGATCCACAACGCATCATGTCCTTTCTGAGAGAGGCTAAGATCTACAACTTGATTTAAAAACGTCTATGTTCATTTACAAACCTTTTTCAGGTCCATACAAAACAACATTTGAGAACTTTAACAATATGAAAAAATTATACCAAAGTATTTAATTTTATGTTAAACTTAAAAGCTCTGAATACGAAACATAATTAAAGAACGTCACCCAAATAGACCGTGGAGGGTGCAAAGTCGTCCACGTGCCTACGCGCCGTAAAACCCAAAACTCAAACACAAATTCGATCGAATATCCAAAAATCTGCGAGGGAGGCAATGTGGCCGTAACTGTGCCAACGCTGCTGTTAAACCCAAACTTAAACTCAAGAACGACCATCTCACCCATCTCCATTTTCTTCTCAATTCAAGGCCGGAATGTCGCTCTCAAACAACCCACTGAGATGTCCTCGCTGTATACTGCTAAAACTACCAAAGATGGCTTTGCAGAATCTGCAGTAGATGGCTTAGTTGGTCACGAACGGTCCAAGGCTCTCACTTGTGCTCATTCTAAGGCTAATCTAGGTATTGGACTCTGGACAGTCATGTTTAGAAATCACTCGTATTTGGTAGATCGAATACGTATGTTCGTCAGAAAACAAGGCAAGTTACGTCTCTTTTTTTCCATTTTTACTCAGTTAGTGTGTTGCTTATCTTGCTTAAAACTCAGTGATAAATAATATGGATTTATGAATAGAGTGGCATAATTATGTAAGTCAATGTCCAGGACCGAACAGAACTGATTTACACAATTGACAGTGGCTGGTGCTTTTTTTTTTTTTTTTTTAATGGACACCAAAACATCAGAAACAAAGGTTTGATAGTCTAGGCAAGTAGGACAACGGTCGTCGGACCAAGCAAATTCAATACTGTCATAACTTTCAGCAAAGATAAAGTAAGAGGGATGGACGGTTCAAATATTTAACCCTAAAATGATTGAAATTAAGTAAAAAGGGTAGAATTTGTAGCCACATTAAAGAAATCCATGAAAAGGAATATTTTCCCTGACTAAAACATGATCCAGTAAGTCACAGATTGACTAAACCAATATCCCTTTTGGTTTGTTTCTTTCCATTCTGTATGTGTTCGTGTTTTTTGGTGTAGATAGCGTATTTGCTTTTGGCATGTTTATTTTGGGTATGGGAAAAAAACAGCAAGAGGAGGCTAGAATGCATTGGAAATTCAATTCATTTTGCAGTTTATATTTTCAAGATGATGCTTACGCTGCTTATGACGAGAGTTTCCATTTTTGTTTCCATATTAATATATTCTCTCACAGGTTCCCCCAAACTGACCTGCAGATAATTAATTTTTGTTAAATTTCAAAATTCTTTTCAACTTTGTAAAGACGAAATTGAATAAGCAGATTTTCTTCCAACAATTAATGCACTGATTTCAATAAGTTCCTTGTAAAACGTCGCACCCACCCCCACCCCCAGTGTGTCTAGGGAAGTAGAAATGTTCACACAATCATGCAGAGTGGTAAAACCCCATTAAAATGGGCTGTACCTCATAGACCGCCACATCTCAGCGGCCTGTGGGTGACAGCTGTTGTCCTCTCTCGCTTTGTCTTCTGTCAAGCTGCTCGTTCGTCTCTTTCTTTGACGCCATGTGTAGTTCTCGGCCTAGCACAGGGGAGAACGAACTTCGCACGTCCCCATAGCTTGGACACTTCGTTGACCCGTAAGTTGTGACCTGTGATGGAGGAGAATTAAATTTTGGTGGATGAAGCGTACCAGTCTGCAAAACCGCCACGACAACCAATCCTATGTCAAAGCTGTGGTAAAGTAAATGCCGGACCAACAGAGTCAACTTAATAAACGCCACGAACAGCTCCACGGCGACAGGAACTTCAAACAACCTTGTACTCCTGGCAAACCTAGATGACAGGAATGCACCCCCCCCCCCTGTAATCCTGGCAAACCTAGATGACAGGAATGCACCACCCCCCCCCCCTGTACTCCTGGCAAACCTAGATGACAGGAATGCACCCCCCCCCTGTACTCCTGGTAAACCTAGATGACAGACATGCATCCATGCATCCCCCTGCCCCATCCCCATTCCCCTAACACCCAAACGTCTCATCCTTATCAAGCTCACATCGCCTCCCCAAAATAGCCCTCCTCCAACCTCCCCACCTCCATCCTCCGATCTGTCTCACCCCAAACCAACCACAACCATCAGTCCAGCCGACCTAGTGGAGCCTAGTCCTAGCTGACTGGACAGAGGAACACGCAATAACATAGTCCTACCATTTTGGCCACAGTCGTGCGATTCCGGGAGCTTCCGGAAAGTTGTTGAGATTTATATCCCCAGATAAATCCATGGGTGCATCCTAGTCTTCACCCCCAATTCCTGCAAGACCCAAAGTTCTCCTCTCCCCCATTGACCAACTACGGCCACATTCCAGCCGACCTGGTGGAACTTTGCCCGGGCTCACTGTTCAGAGTTCCAGCAGAATTGTACTCCCACCACTGTAAGTACAGTCGGGCAGTTCCAGGAGCTTCCCCTGAAAGTTGCTTAGACTTGTATTCCCAAGACCTCTGCATCTCCATGTAAGGGCAAACCATGGTTCACGGAAGAATGCAAGCGCGCCATTGAGACCCTCGAAACAGCATTCCGCAAATTAATACCCAACCCTAACACCCAGGGCATGGCGTAATTCAGACAAGAGAGAACGAAAGCCCACAGTACGACCAGGGAAAGCAAGAGAAAATCGTGGAAACATTTCATATCCATGATCAATAGTCGCACAACACTTAAGAACATTTCTAATCTGATTAAGAAAATTAGATTCTCTCCTAGCACCTCTGGAATCTGACAGCTCAAAAAGCAGGACAATTCTGTCACGGAGAAGGAAGCGAAAGCTAGCCCAAAGACAGAGAACGAAATAAAAAACGTGATCGGCTATAAGAGGCCATTATCGTGCCGACGGGCCGTTAAACTCAAACTCAAACTCCTGTGAACCCGTGGCCAAATAGCCAGAATTTACGTTTGAGAAAAAAAAATGTATCTCTCATACACAACAACTTAAAGTATCCTGTCAAAAAGTTATTAATAACATCAAGAAAATCTCAGGAACGGAGCTGATGCGAATCGACTACGGTTGTATCGTTGCCAGCTATACCATCATGCCTGAAAATGCTACACCCTGTGAGCCACCAAGGACTGCGACTTGCTCTGGGTGCGTTGCGAACTTCTCCAGTGGTGGGGGGAAATGAACCGTCCCTGTCCGACAGAAGAGACAAACAGTAGCTCATAAATTGGAAAAACCACCGATTTAAGAAAATCGCCATCGAAGATTTAAACACAGAATGGATAAACATTATCTCCCAGTTTAGTCTCCAAAAAACATACATTCAACATTTTAATTTACTCCAAGATATCACCCCTCCTTTTAGCCTTCAGATTCAGTCTGTGCTCGCAATGGCCGAAATCCAACCGTGTGAGGTGGAAAATGACTCATTTCCTGCAAACCCACCATTGCTAATTACGTCAATCAAACATTTTTTTAGATCTCTCGGCACGGCCGAAGAACAGCAACATGCCCGAAACTTACAAATAAATGACTGGAAAAGTACTCAGTAAATACCATGATCACAGGCCTTTTATACACTCGGCTCCAATTTCAGATGACAAACCGAATGCCGCAGCTCCAACCCCAAAGCCTCTGTCTTTACCAGTGAAATTCATGCAATCAGCTGGCCTTATAAATAACATCTAATTCCCAACTAGGAGGCTTCATGATCTTCTCTGGACCATTTAGTTCCTTTGGTGAAATTTAAATTGATAAAAGTCTGAATACCGAACAGAAATAAAGTACCCAAATTAGATCCTGCACCGCGCACATTGGCCGTTAACTAGTCGAAGCGCCATGAAACCCAAACTCAATCAATCAGTCAAGCTCCGCTTTCGCTTAGATACTCAATTAATCTTTCCTAATCAATCCAAAACTAAACCTATTAATTCGTTAAAGCCAAACTCAAATGAAAACTCGCGTCAATACACCCATATTCAAATTACAGCAGTTTGTAATTTAATGATGTTAGCTTTCATATTGTTATGTCTGTTTGAGAGTGGAGCTGTTTTAGACAAATCTCCGCCGTTGGCTATACATGCTCGACAAAATACAACTTTTTTTTTTCAGGGTGGTTAAAGCGAATGCATCAATATAAGATGAAAATGTTTGACGACCAGAACAAAACGGTGGTGAATTACCAGGACCAAAGTTTGACGGGTCTTCCAATCTATTTCGTGACACTGGCTGAGAAAACACTTCTGGCCGATGTGTGGCCTTCGGCCCTATGCTGGCCTATCCCCTGTGCTCACCGTAGGCGGCGCTTTTCGGCCCGACCCCGGCACCTACAAAAATAACATTACATTGGTATAATACCATACCATTTCTAATCACTTCACCCCTCATTACAACTCATGAAGCGTACACACAATAGTTCACATTTCACTCACCAAACATCTTACGGTAACACCTCCACCGTATTACACCCTACTCACTCTCGCTACAAATCCATGAAGCTAACCTCCATCTATCGCTCATGGCGCACATTGCTATATACAGTATCAAGGACTTCCACATTCCTCACATATACTTATTTACATCATGGTCGTAGACGAATATAATACATCAATCATAATTATCAATCATCGTTCCACCTACCAGTCATCACTGGAAACATTGTCACAATCTCCCGACTGTTCTCACTCACGTCCGTCCCCTGGGACCTTCTAACTTGCAGTGATAGTAGTACAGCGCTCTCGCCTCATGCAGACCCCCCCCCCCACTCACAACATGCACGCTTTTCATTACCCGTGGGCCGTGGGTTAACTTTACTCTACTCCCTTCCCCCGTAACTACTGATCCCAGCTCACCTGCTCGTGACAGGGGGTTCCAGAATTGCAACTTGGAAACGTCCTGCCGAGATGGCCAGGCACCGCCCATGCTTGAAATGAACTGTGCCGAGAGCAATACAATGCATGAATCTTACAGTTCTAATATGAATTTGATTTTTCTGTGTTTAAAATCGACACTAAACCCCTCCCCTGTTTTTCATGAGTGTGTTCAAATCTTCGAAGGCGATTTTCTCAAAACTGTTGTCTTCCCACTTATGAGCTCTACAAGAATGTCTGGCTGTCTTGAAATATTTCAGAGTGACTAAGTGATGGGCAAGAAAGTCAATAAGTTATTTTATGAAAGATACATGCAATTGAAGTTATACGTATTTTGATGCTAGCTCTGCATGAAAAGTATGCAATAAGTGGGGACTCCAATCTTTGAATATGTGAAGTCAATCTCTTCATGTGGAAGAAACTGGAATATTAAGTAGCCTATTACAAACGTATCAAATGACATCAGATACCATACTTGTTGAATTATTAAGATTAGGTTTTAAACCAGCTCTAAACATTTTCATTAAATCGAAATAGCGGAAAAGATGGGATAAAACAAAAACAAAAAACAGAAAAAACAAATACATGTAAACTACACTTTGTCCAAGACCAACATGGACAGTGGAGTCATAAGATTCAACGAATTCCGAGAGATAAAATGGTCCTTAGTAGACTCCGTCTGGGTCCTACATGGGGAAAAATATCCAACTGAAAGTGTGGCATGCAGTTGATAACTATCAATAAAACATTATCTTGATTGAATGTGTGGATTTCATGCACATCCGAAGGAGGCACTGTGCTTGCTGATCCATGAAAGAATTCTTTCGTAACGTAATCCAACAGGGCGTCTAGTGCTTTCTGAAAAGGACTATTCTCTACTACTTGATTTAAAATCTTTTATACACATTTTACAAAAGTCTTTCCAGATCTATACAAACCAACTTTGGAGAATGTTACCAATGTAATAAAATTTACATGGATATTTTATTTTAGTTATGAAATTTAGAATCTTTGAATACTAATTATAAATAATGTGGTCGAATCGACCGTAAAGGGTGCAAAGTGGCCACTGTCATGACTACGTGCCCTAAAACTCAAAAACAAACCCGAAAGCTTGTTTGTTCTGGACTTTTTTTTATATTAGCCAATTTTTTAAAATTATATGCATATCGTCGGTTGCCCGTTGGAGCCAATTCACTTTTTTTTTTTAATGGAATCTATAGCACGAGATGCGTCGGACGCACTTGAAAAAAAGAAAAAAGTCTGCTTAGTGGTGGAGAAAAGCGATGATGTAATTCCGTGTTATAACCTCGGTAACGTTCAGCTGGCGGAATGTCGGCGCTTGAACCTCGCTAAAATCGTTTGCAGGGTTATGCATCGCTGGCCACGGCCAATTGTTGGCGCTTGGATCTCGCTAAACGTTTAGTTTAGTAGTGTTTAATAGTAATCGTTTAGTAAACGTTTAATAGGGTGGCTATTACATGTATCAGTTATTGGCGCTGGAAAAAGAAGAAAAAAAGTGAAAGTCGACAAATGTAGCCTCAATGTAAAAATCATTATTTCGTAGTAGTGCATGGTTGTATCATGTTAACAAATAACAAGACTGAAGAAGGACAGTCATGTACTATATCCTGTAACTCATCTTTTTTTTTAAGGGTTTGGAGATAGAGGGAATAGGTCGTTGTGTACAAAGTTCACACACGCAAGATCACACACAGGCACACAGAGTAATTATTAGGTTTTAATAAGTTCGAAATGACTTTTTTTTTTTTAAATTACTTTATATAGGTATAGTTATTATGCCAGGAAAATCATTGAGTCTGGGGACGAATAAAAAGTGGTCACTTTGAAAAAGCCTAGATTTGAACCGACGTATATTTTGCGTCCGAAGTCAGAGATATCGTCATTAATGTAATCACCGACGATAGGGTAAACTTGAATGAATAGATCAAAGGAAGGGCGGCGGCGAGTGTACGGTTTTTGAAGTGTCCGCTCAATGGAGTGGACACCGACTTTGAAGAAAGTAAGACAAGACCGGCGAATGTGGTCGAATCTAATGTGACCAAATAATGTAATGGTAAATATTATTTTGGTAAATATTTTGAGTTAATAGATCAATCTGTAATTAAGCATGCGCATCTTCGACCCACATTTTAATAGCTATAAATAATGTCAGTCTCATATCAATCAGTGACCAGTCAAAGTAAGGCACCCCACTATGTGAATTTTTGAATCCAGTGCTTTCCAGTATGTAATATATAAGGCACTGTGCATTTCCAGCTTGTTATTTCAACGTTTCATCTGAGCAGAGGAAAATACATGGTGCAATAAGCATTTTCAAAACCTGTTAGAGGAAGATGCCGACCGCAGGAGCCTTTAATTGACGTTGCACACAAACCTTACTGGTGTGAAAGTAGATCTCTCAAAGAAATACAGTGCAGCTCTCTCAGTGCACTAAACTGCTACTCACTCTCAAAGAACTATGCTGGAACTCTCTCACAGAACCAAGTGCACAGCTCTCAAAGACTGTAAGTGGAAGTCTCTCAAAGAACAAACAAGTAACTCTCAAAGAACAAAAATGAAAATGACGCAAGGAACTGAAATGCAGCCAGCTCAAGGAGCAAACGTACAAATCTCTCTCTCTCTCTCTCTCTCTCTCTCTCTCTCTCTCTCCCCCCCCTCTCTCTCTCTCTCTCTCTCCCAGAACCAGAGCACCACATTCTCAAAGTGCAAGATGGAGCTCTTTCAGGGGGCACCTCTCTCAAAGACCAGATTACATACATCTCCCTTAATAAAGAACCAAAGTGCTGCGCTCTCGCCCGTCTCTCTCTCTCTCTCTCTCTCTCTCTCTCTCTTTCTGTCTCTCTCTCTCGCTCGCCCTCTCTCTCTCTCTCTCTCTCTCTCTCTCTCGCTCGCCCTCTCTCTCTCTCTCTCTCTCTCTCTGTCAAATAAGCAGAGTGAACGTCCCCCTCAAAGATCCACTGTGCAGTTGTCTCTCAAAATCCCTGAGAACAGTTTCTCTCACAGACCCAGAATGCAGATTTATACAAGAACCAGAGTGCACCTCTTTCAAGTTGCATTTCTCACAAAGAAACAAAATGCAGCTCTCTGTCTCTAAGAACTGGAGTGCACATCTTTCAAGTTGCATTTCTCTCAAAGAACCAAAATGCAGCTCTCTCTCTCTCTTTCTCTCTCTCTCTCTCTCTCTCCCTCTATTTCTGACTGTCTGTCTGTCTGGTCTGTCTGTCTGTCTCTCTCCCTGTCACAAAAAAAAAAAGAACAACAACAGAGTGCAAACCACTCAAAGAACCAAAGTGCAACTCTCTCAAAGAATCAAAAGTGCAACTCTCTCAAAGAATCAAAAGTGCAACGCTCTCAAAGAATCAAAAGTGCAACTCTCTGAAAGAACCACAGCATATTACTCCAAGTATTCCTATAGACAGAACGAAATGAGCTGCCGAACAGAACTGCATGCACCCCATCTCCACCCCACCCCCAACCAACTGAAATCTCCGGGGTTCAAATTTCAAATCCAAAATGTTAAGAGAGAGAGAGAGAGGGTGGCAGAGGCAGGTGGATGCGGTTGCGGGGGGGGGGGGGGGCAGTGAGCAAGGACAGAAACATTGACAAAGATAGATAGAGGGAGACACAGGATGACAGGCAGATAGAGAGAAAAGGGAAGAGGACATGGAGAGAGAGAAAGAGAGAGAAATAAATAAGAGAAAGTGAGATTAATGATGTATTTAATGCCTTTTGTAAACTGACAGCCTCACTTCTGGCCTATGTATGGCCTCCGGCCCTATGCTGGCCTATCACTGTGCTCATCGAGGTGGCTCTTCGGCCCGTCCCCGACACCAGTCATTACTGGAAAGACTCTTCCACTAGTCTTCTCGACTGCTTCCTTTATGTCCGCCCGATGGGGCTCTTATTCACAGGTCCGCTCCGTCGGGCCTTCTAACTTGCAGTGATAGTAATACCGCGCTTTCGCCTCATTCAGACCCCCCCCACTACTCACAACAGCACGCTTAACTTGCTGTCTACTGTGAGCCCTTCTTACTCTACACCCGCTCTGTAGCAATCCCCTTAATTGCACTCACTCCACTCGTGACAAACAGCGGCTTGTGTTTTCTGGAATGTGAACCCGGCAAGTTAGGTGGTAATTGCGAGAAAAGTAAGAAAACAAATATTGGTGGTTTGTCATTATAATATCACTTTCTAGCGTTGCCCCACAGCGAGTCCTGTCCTTTCTGAGAGAGGCTAGGATCTACAACTTGATTTGAAAACTATAATACTTATTTACAAAACATGTTTCAGATCTACTCCAAACAACTTTGAGAATTTAACCAATGTCATTAAATTATACCGAACTGTTTGATTGTATTGTGAAATTCAGAAGTCCTAAAAACGAAACATAGATAAAGAATAGTTAGACAAAAAGACAGTGATAGATGCAAGGTTGCCATTATCGTGCCGACGCGCCGTAAAATCTAAACTCGAACTCAAGCTTAATACCGCTTTGGGAAGACGTTCTTGACCTATGTAATCAGTTGTAGCTCTTTCTTTCAAAGTGACGCGTTCAGATGTCATCGTTCTATTGTCGTAGGATATTGCTCACCTGTGACAACTACATCATAGTACAGTGAGGTGATATTTGAGAATGTTATCACGTCACTGAGCAAGGATTCTGTCAAAAGACAAAACAAGAATTAAAGCATGAGGCAGAATAGTTCTGTTGATTGTCACCTTTGCAATCGTGGTGAATTGGTTATAACGAGGTCATGTTCCACCAAAAATGTCTCGTTATTCCCGAGGTCTCGCTATTCGAGGAAAGCGTCCAAAAGGCAAGGCAAGTGATTATGTCCTACACATGTTCAGAAAGGAGGTAACCATGAAAAATAATGGTTAACTCTGTTGTTGACATGTCCTGTCCATCAACGCACATATACTGCAATATCAAACTGACGGCAGGTCTCGGACTTCATCTCGGTACTTTTTTCCCCCTCTTTATGTGCTGACGGTAGCCATGTTTAAATCAAATTACAATAGAGTCAGATTCAAAAGTTAGAGGGAGACTGTCCACATGTTTGTGACATAGGAAGTGTAGGCACGTGGTCACGAAGCCCGGTGTAGACATAGAGCATACGCCACGCGGCGATCAACTACGATCAAAGACCGTGCTACCAGTAATTATTGCCTTGCGAGTTGTGGCTCCACCTGGCCATCTCTTGCTTAGGCCTAGTACATGTAATAAGTATGCTTCTCTCCCGACTGATCACACTAGGCGCAGCCAATTCAAAGTGATGAGTCATCACTCACTGGGGCAAACTGTTTGGCTAGCCATGAAGTCTACAAACAACCGTGTAGCTTTGTCAGACACGTGCAGTCTCTGGTTACTGCTTGTGATGTGCCTCGCAGCACGGTCTTTGATCCGAGTAAATCATTACCATTATGGTAATTTTTTTGGTTTCGTGGGTGGTGGCGTAGTGTGCGGTCAATAAGAAAACAAAGCTTCTTAGGTAAAGCAAGATCTTAAGAGATGATTAGACGGGTGGCGGGCATAAATTTAATGAATGCATGGGTGGTGGAAGAAGACAACGCTTGCTAGGCCTACGCAAGACATGATTGGACTGGTGGGCGGGCATACATTTATTGATGGCGTGGGTGGTAGCGTACAGTGCTGTCAGTGTCACGGCACATGGTCAGCAAGTAGACAACGCTTGCTAGGCCTACGTAAGACATAACTGGGCGGGTGGGAAGGCGGGCAAATGTAAATTTGTTAATTGCGTGAGTGGTAGTGTAATGTGCTGTCATGACACGTGATCAGTAAGGAAACAAAGCATTGTCGGGCTGAGTGAGAGGTGACTAGACGGGTGGGGGTGCAGTAACAGACAAAGAACAAACTACATGTTACATGTCTGTTATGTTACATGTCTGTTATGTCTGACTCCCTACACGCTGTACTGCGGCCGCTTCCACAATTTGCCGTATGCACTAAGAATTAATTCTCTCGCTATAGCAAAGGTTGTGATTATCGATTGCCGTTATTCAAGTATTTTAATATATAGCTTATATAGTAGAAAAAACGGGGATTTAAACTATTCTCGCCATAGACAAAGTTCTCGTTATTATCATTGTCGTTAAACACGATGGTCCACTGTATCTGGATAATTAAATTTGCCAAAATTTATTACCAGGTGCCATTCAATTTCAATACATTTAGACTAGCTTCTCCTTTACAATGTGGTTTCTTTTATTCAGTGGTTAACTTTTGCGTTTACACTAATATCTCTTTCAATCATACATGGAATTAATTAACCCGAGTAGGTCCTGGGAGCTACATTTTTTTTCGTTGGAACGCCTTACCGGAGAGCCAAACAAAGTTCTACGTCACTAGGCAAGGTTGTGACGATATTAAAACCTCTTATGCGCAAAAAAAAGGGGGCAATTGCCTCTCCGTCATTGGAAAACTATTTATAACATTACCAAAAGCGGCAGGCGCGAGCAATACGAAATTACTCCACCCAACTGCTTCTAAATACATGTACAATCAGAGCATCAGCACGGCATCAACTTCATCAAGCAATGTCTGTGGGTGCACTCAGCTGAACTGGCCCGACTTTCCACAATTAAGGGTAAGTGGAATTGCTCTTTCAAAATATTATCATTTTCAAATCCATTGCTTGATTACGTTATCTTAAGACTTAAACCTAGATTCCTCTAGTTCTAGACTCTATCGAGAGTGTGGGTCTAGAGCTAGATCTAGATTCTAGATGCAGATCCATTTGTTGAAAGAATCCTTTCAGCGCAAAGAAAGAAAAATTCAGTACCCTACTCAACTAATTTTGATGTAGCTCTAGTAAATAATACGGCCATTAGATCAAGATCTTGGTGATTACATTTTTTGTTTGTTTTGTGGTGCGCAGGGGTGCGCAGAGGTGTTGAACGGAGACAACCCAAGAAGGACTTCGGGTAATAAACAGAAATAAACGACTCTCGAGATTTACACTGAGCTGGACGGTTTTGAGTTGGTTGTGTATCTGCCTGTTGTGTCTGTCAAGTGCTATAGTGGTGACCCCGACGTGATCTTTAGATCTAGACAGAATATGGGAGGAGTTCCGTACTCGAGCGCCACTTTTTGATAAAAAACCCTATATATTTTTTCGGTACTTATTAATTTTGTTAGTTTATCCAATTGTCATTGGAAAAAAAAGCAATGATTGATATGTAACGACGTGAGGGTCTAGTCAGTTTGTATCATCGAGGCCGTAGGCCGATGTTCGTCCGGGCAGTAGTCAGATTGACTTATCAGGGAAAGCCGCCGGGGTAGCTATATACTGGCGCTCGAGTACGGAACTCCTTCCCAGAATATTCCTATTCTTAATCTTTCAACGACGATTCGTCCACGATGCCAATAGAAACAGTAGTACTTAAATTACCAACGTTTTGGACCACTTGTCCTTCAGCGTGGTTCGCTCAAACTGAGGCTCAGTTCGTGCTGCGTGGAATCACAACAGACGAAACGAAGTACTACTATGTAGTAGCAGCACTCGACGCTAACACAGCTTCAAGATCTTTATCAATCATATCCTCACCTCCTCCAACCTGTAAGTACGACACACTTAAATCGTTCCTTACGGATGCTTACGGGTTATCAGAAGCAGAGAAAGCAGACACTTTGCTAAACATTAAAGTACTAGGTGACAGCAAACCGTCAGAAATAATGGACAGAATGATAGCTCTTTTGGGAGACCACAAGCCATGCTTCCTTTTCCGCCACCTGTTTCTCAGACTGTTACCTGAATCTATTCGTGCTCCACTTGCTAATTCCCCCAATATCACTGACTACCGAGCACTGGCGAAAGAGGCTGATAACCTATTTAACTCTCTGACAACAAACGCGACAATCTGCACTGCGGTTCAACCACCTAAACCAACACCGACCGTAGCACATGATGCAGGTTTGTCTGAGATTGACACGATTTGTTGGTTTCATCGAAAGTTTGGTTCAAATGCCAGGCGATGTTCCAGCCCATGTAAATATTTCAGCAACCTCAAGACTAAAAAGAACCAGGGAAACGGAAGAGCGGGCAATACGCCATTTTCGTTATATGCTTGAAGGGAGGCAGTTCACCATCTACACAGACCACAAACCTCTAGTCCACGCAATGTCGAAAACATCTGAACTATGGTCAGCTCGTCAGCAAAGGCAACTGACTGCTATCTCAGAATTTACCACCGATATTAAGCACATCTCGGGAAAGAAGAATGTAGTTGCCGATGGCCTTTCTCGCGCTTCCACTTCCACAAACGCGGTCTCGTTAGGCATTGACTTTACAGCTATGGCCAAGGCGCAAATTTTGAGTCCAGACATACAAGCGTACAAAACTGCCATCACAAACATGGAAATTGCTACGACAAAGCTGACTGATGAAGGACCAGAGCTTCTCTGCGACATTTCAACTGGTAGAGCCCGCCCTATCGTTCCTCCAGATTATCGACGCCCGGTGTTCGAGGCTGTCCATAATCTTGCTCACCCAGGAGTTAAGGCTACTGTTAAACTCATTGCAGAGAAATACGTGTGGCATGGCCTCAGCCGCCAAATTAGCGATTGGGTAAAGGAGTGTCACAATTGCCAGGCATCAAAAATTCAGAAACATACCAAGGCGCCCCTTCAGACATATACTGTACCTGACAAAAGATTTTCCCATATCAACATCGATATTGTTGGTCCATTACCCCAGTCATGTGGTTACCGTTACCTCCTAACCATCATTGACAGTAATACACGATGGCCAGAGGCAATTCCTATGACAAACATTACAGCACCAGAATGTGTTCGGGCTCTCCTTGGAGGCTGGATCTCTCGCTTCGGGGTTCCCGCGGACATATCGTCGGATCGTGGTTCACAATTCACATCTTCCTTGTGGGCTGAAATTGCGAGACGCCTAGGAGTCAGACTCCATCGGACAACATCATTTCACCCCCAAGCCAATGAGATGGTGGAAAGGTTTCATCGCACACTCAAATCAGCTTTGAAGGCACCTTATAGATACCTTGGGTACTCCTCGGACTCAGAACAACTGCAAAGGAGGACCTGGGAACTTCTTCGGCAGAACTTGTCTATGGGGAACCGTTGACTATCACCGGTGAGTTAATTCCGTCGCAGACTCAGTCTTGGTCTGCATCAGATTTTTTAACAGCTCTCCGAGACAAAAACGGTCTACGTGTACCTAGGCCAGCCATCAACCATAGTAACCCATCTACGCACTTACCACCGCTCTTGTTATCATCCAAATATGTCTACATACGCACAGATACAGTGAAAAGTCCATTACAAAGGCCTTACACCGGTCCTTACAAGGTGCTAACTCCTGGAGATAAAACATTTCTCATAGACAGAGGTGGTCGTGCCGAACGCATCTCAGTAGACCGCCTTAAGCCTGCACGAGTGGACTCATCAGAACCGGTACAACTTCAGCAGCCGGTGCACAGGGGTCGACCTCCTGTCTCACAAGAGCCACAACTTAACAAAAGAACTAGAAACAATAATGATCCACCCACAACTGTATTTGACCACAGACAGCTCACTTCCCGTTCAGGACGACCAGTGCGATCACCTAGGCGCTACCAATAACTCTGTGAGATGTCTGTGCTAGGGGGAGGTGTGTGGTGCGCAGGGGTGCGCAGAGGTGTTGAACGGAGACAACCCAAGAAGGACTTCGGGTAATAAACAGAAATAAACGACTCTCGAGATTTACACTGAGCTGGACGGTTTTGATTTGGTTGTGTATCTGCCTGTTGTGTCTGTCAAGTGCTATAGTTTGTTTGTTTGTTGCAATTTGCTAGAAAGTGACAGGAAAGAAAACTTCTAGATCCTGAGAAGGTCAAATTGGGAAATCCGCCCATGAACAAAATACTAGTAAGATCAAGAAATTCAATCTACATCTTTTGGCTCACCAAACTCAAGCTAGATAGTCTAGAGCTATATCTAACTCTAATATCATTCCTGGGCAAAGTTGTAGCTATGACCAAACTCAGTCTTTATGAGTTTGGAATATACTAGACTAGTTCAAGATCTTGCTCAGACCTTACACACCATTCTTGCAAAATACGTTTTTTATTTTATGACCATTAACGGGTGCTGCTTTCCATCACATCAAACAATACGCCAAGACTCAGACACAAATGGTTCATCTTTTATTACATCTTATTTTTACCAAATGCGAACTTTTAGCAATGCCAACTCGAGTACATTTGCTTTTCATATCTTCTCATCATTTCAATCCACTATCTTTGTGATATGGTGATTATTTAGATAATATGTTTACTGTTTTTTATATGTTTTTTCTTTTTTAGTTGTAATGTCGGGGTGGAGATGGAGAGGACACAAAATGATAAATGAATGACGTATTTTAGCGAAGGCTTTTGTACACTAAGCTGCCAATTCCTGTGATCATCTTGCCAGCAAATTCTCCAAGCAAAATATGACTCCAAATTGTGTGAATGGAAGGTGTCAGGAACAGATTAGTATCATAAATGCCGTGCTAGGTCACGACTTCAGTGACTTAATTTTTACGATCTTGTTAATTATAACCAGCGTAATTTGTCCTTGAGCTGTTCTCGTGAACAGTTTGTTTTGAAACACTTTTTTCTTATAGATGGAGAGAAGGTGGGGCGATACAGACTAAATGTATAACTAGGAATGATAGAGCAGTTCTCGACCCCGTGATTTTGATTAACACAGAGAAGGGGCGAGTAAGGGTAGTTTTATTGAGACGCTAAGTTGGCGTTCAGAAATTCGTGCATAAGAGTAGAAGCACGAAGTTTAAAGATTTTAGTAATTGTTTTTCACATTTTAAATTTTATGGTCTAGGTAAATTGACCTTGATTTTGGCGCAAGGCCGTGACTAGAATAAATTAATACTGCAGGCTGAGCCCGCATGGCTGCACCAATCAAATGTATGAATCTGGACGGAAGGTTGCAGATGTGACTTTAGTATTTAAACACGTACAGAACTTAGATAGTTGCCACATGTAGACATTTCCATCTGCGAAGTGGACGGCGATAGTCCTCAGCCAGATGAGAGACATAGAGACGCAGTTAAGCAGTTCATATTATGAGGAGCGTTGATCCATTGAAGCTCCAGAGCCTAAGCCCACTTGGTTTGATATATGAACCCACAGCGATGATATCCAGCGCTCTCACTCTTAGTGAGGGCCGCATGGTGAGAGTCAATTACTAAGTTGTCATAATGCAATTGAAACGTTCCAGCTACTTTGAAGACTGTTGAAGAGCTACCACCAGACAACGCACTATTGTACAAGCACGTGTGATTGGGATTCTCCATGGCGTGTACTGAGGAACTTTAATATTATAACATGTCTCATTGGAAATAAAAAACAATAGAATTTAAATTGTATTTTCCGTCGCCACGGGCGCGGATCCTTTTTTGGTATTTAAGCTTCATATGAGCTGCAAATAATGAGATTAAGTTACCAGTATTATAGAAAGTTTTTAGTTCCACAGCTTAGTTAGAAATCCAGTTGCCTTTGAATTAATATTTATATTTATATCCATCATTGTTACATACTGTAATTAAACTGCCCTACAGTTCTGCCGAAATTCAAATCAATTGATTTATTTAGTTTTTAGAATGAAAGTATTTTCTTTGTGTGTTCGTCGATTGTGGGAGCGGACCTCGTAAGAGTGTAAGTCGAATTTTCCCCTTAACCCACATCGCGACAGAAGGAGCACATTGACTCTGGCTTCACTGCAACATTACGCTTCACTGAAAAGACTAAACTAAAAATAAGATAACATCTTCCATGGGCCTTGATGATTCAGTTACTGTATTGCAACCTGACAGCTAATACACTGAGCCGAACACAATTAAATTGTGAATACTATTTTGCCCATATGCTGATTCTTTCCCGTCGGTCAATGTGGGCATGTATTTAATTTCTGTTTATGATTAGTGTGCAAGCACATGCACATGTTATCCAACATCTTTGAAATATTTTAGGGGTCATTTCTTTTCACATGTTTCTGTAGTATATTATACACACTCTTTGGCATTATTATTATTTTATTTTTTTTATTTAATGACATGGGCGCGGAGATTTTTTTCTGTGTCTTTTTTGGATTTATGAATTGAATTCTAATTGTGCCATTCATATATTTTCATTAAACAATAAAAAACAATCATTTTCAAATGCAGCTTGAAGTGCCTAATTCATGTATCAGAGTGTTGAAAGTCAACCAGTGTCATTAATATCAGTGCAATTTGTAAAAGATGTTTAGTGAGATCGGGGCTGCGAAAACAAGTTTCAAAATAATATTTGCAATTAAGCTTAAGGCAGATGCCTGAAAGATACAGTGATTCCTGCTCAAAAGTGATGTCATTCAACCTTCTAGTTTATGCTTAGGTTTCATATTTTCATGTTTCACCAGAGTGTTATAGAAGAAATTGATATGTAAGCATTTAACTTGCAACCACATTGCTGAGTTTACCTGTGGGTTAGGATCAGGCGAATCACCTATGTTAACTTGACTGTTAATCTAATTGGCATTTATAGAGGGGTTTTTTTTTCTTTTCTTTTTGTTCATTTTTTCTCTGGCTTTACATTTAATAAATATGATTGATATTGCTGTCGCTTTTCGCTTTAAAAATCAGAATATGTTTTGTATGTCTATGTGTCACGAGCAAAGTTAAGGTATTGGGGATCTAATGACTGCACGAGAGGCAGCTAACTCACACTCAGACACAAACACAGAAGAAATTATTAAATAACTAGAGTATATGTATATCAGGCCGGCCGGGCCATATTATTACATAAATATTAATATACAAAACAAAAGACAATAGAGGTATATTCAAAGTAAAAATTCCAAATACTAACTTAACCTATCATGTGTACCTATGTTCCCTATCAAATGTACTGCAATCAATAGTCTACTGGTATATTATAAGAAACAAGATATCAATTTGTATTAGCAGTTGAGTCGCCACTGGCGAGTCGCCAGGAAAACTCTCCAGAAATAATATGGGTGCCCAAGGTACACTGAAGGTTAGGAGAGCCCAGTACGTTCAAAGCCTACAGAAGCACAAATCGGCTTGTAGGTATTTAAGCAGCTTGTAAACGTATATATATATATGCAATCACTCAGTCACTATTCATTTCATCAACAATGTGCCATAATTCTTCAATCGTATTATGGAGATAGTCTTACAATACAGAACACTCGTTCGTCGAGTCCAAGCTGTGGTTTTCTCTGGCTTCCTATGAGGCTGTGAGTTTTCTCTCTGTCTCTGAACTTCTATCATAATTAGTTAATAAGATCAGTTACCATTGGTCACGCCTAATTCGTAGGCGCGAACATCAGAAGAGCGCAGCGTGGACTCTTTAGGTCAGTCCACCCAGACCTTTCTTTCTAGAGCTCTCTCTCTCTCTCTCTCTCTCTCTCTATGCTCAGACAGTCCGATGACAACGGACCGCTCGTCTTCGGGCCACACAGTTCAGGTACTGGCCAACCGGAGATACTTCACGAAAACGATGCTTCTTCTCGTCTGTATTCAATGAGTTTCAACGTTACACGATGTTTTATAATATCCAGCTACCCAGCAGGGTTAGTCCGCTGGTAAAATTAGTTCAGCAATCTCATTGGCCGAACTCCCCACTATTTTGAATGTAAGAATACGTCTGCACTATTCTACCAGCCAGTTAACGTGCAAAAACCTGTCTAGTCATATTTAACAATGTCAGCAATCCCCACCGTATCTCACCCTTCCTCCATTACTTCTAATCACTAACACCAAAACCCAAAAGCGTGAATCTAACAGCTTAACTTTGCAATTCCTTACTCATAAGCAATAATTCGTGGGGACCGTTCAAGGCCACCAGCCAATTTCTCATGGCCCTGCCAAATAAACAACTCACGCTCTGCGTGAGATTTAATAACACTAGACTCATGACACTATGAGCAAGGCTGCGATGAGGGTTTTATTCTTTTTCCACAAAAATACGGAGGTATAAAGACTTCTGATTGTATTACTTTCTAAATCTTTATGTATAATTTTAATTTTAGTTAGTTTTACTATTTTCATTCTGCATCGCATTAGAATTATCACTTCGCCCTTCCCTAACACTGTAAAAACTCAAAGATTTCAAAACTCGATTTCATAAAATATTGAAGTAGGCTACATTCAAGCAGTACCAAATGATCTTGTGTTGTCACGAATAAGGTTGGTGGCTGTGTACCGCCACGGGTATAGAGGGGTAAAATTGGTCGGGGGAAGCGTGATTTTATGGTTGTTTACGAGCGCGAAATGATACACACGACTCGCTTGAGGATAGTACCGGGTGCACAAACCTCCGGTGTATAAATAAGGGAAAGAGCTCACTACACGTGGTTCCCCCAGATGACAGCTGCACCAGTTGACGGCCCGGGCGACATGTGTAGGTCGTGCCATGGGGACCACGGACGTGTTGAAGAAGGTATGTATACCCTTCAAGTCAGTTTATCTGCGATGGCGGGTGTGAACCGTCTGTTTTCTTTATCGTTTGAAGCTTGGACATCTTGAAGAAGATATGTGAACCATTCAAGACCGTTTATCTACGATGGCGGGTTGTGAACCGTCTGTTTTCTTTATCGTTTGAAGCTTGGAGATCTTGAAGAAGATGTGTGAACCATTCAAGACCGTTTATCTACGATGGCGGATTGTGAACCGTCTGTTTTCTTTATCGTTTGAGCTTGGAGATCCTCAAAGTATGGAAACCCTTTAAGACAGTTTATCTACGACGGCGTGAGTGAATCGGCACCTTATCGTTTGAATCCTGGAGATGTGAAAGTGTGTTCAAAAGGAGAGACTTTTTAGGTATCCTTAGGGAATAGTAACTGATTGCTAAGTACCCGATAGGGATTTTTGTATATCTTTATTTTTCTTTGTTTGTACATTTTGCCTTTTATGAGTTGAGTAATTTGGCAGAAGCCACAAGACGCTCATATATCGTGTTTGATTTAAAAATTCACCCCATGTGTCCGTTGGTCGCTGGTCTGCTTGCTTGGATTGGTAGCTTGGATTTGAAAGGAAAGTAAATTTTTAAAAAAACTACGGAAAATAATCAGATAACAGACTATGTAAAATTCATTTTATCCGGACATGTTGTGCTAAGACAAATGTTTTTTTTTTTTTTTTTTTACATTTCCCCAGACGTAGCCAATACTGATTATTACAACATTAGTGGATGGTGAATATCTTTTAAAGTAATTTGAAGAAAAATTGTTTTTGTTTTCTGTGCACTATTTTACAGCATTTCGTATTTTGATATGAATACAGTCCACAGGATTATCATGTTATCAATATTTAAAAAGAAATTATATTTAGGAAATGTCATGGAAGTGCTGGAGAAACAAATACATGTGTTAATTAAGTAAGCTCAAATGTGTTGTTCTTCGTATAAGTGAAGTGATAAATGCCAAAAATGCATCTGATCATTTGACAATGATTTGATTTTTTGTCTCTCTTTCTCTGTCTCCCTCCCTCTGCATTCCTGTTCCACGGAAGCTTCTGTCCCTTGTTCTTGGCCATTATAAATACCTAGCTATTATTATTAATAAAAGTAACATACTGTATGCTTTTCAGTCCTCACAGTTTATGTACACCTTTGCAAAACAGTTTATTTACATATGAACCAAATATGAAATACTTGAAAGTGATTTTCCTAATGTTTTATTCAATGTCAACTCATTACATTATTAAAAACGCCAGACCAACAAGAACGTGTTACACGTGTGGCTTCTCGTGTCTAAAGTCCCAATTTTGGGACACGTTTTGGGACAACATTTTGGACATTAAAGTCTAAAAAGTCACAAAATGGAGTGTAAGTCTTTTCATTTGGTGTAAATTGCTACAACATGATAGAATTTGGCCAAAAAAAATCCAACCATACGCATAAAAGGGTATTGCAGAAACTCTATGCCTGTAAATAGCGCTGATTTCTCTCTTGTCTGTGCCAAACCATGCCCATCTAACTGTGCAAAGCCAGTCTGTAATGCAAAAACCGGTGAATGCCATGATGGTTGCAAGACTGGACACATAGGACCCCGTTGCGATCAAGGTAATCTTTTATTCAAGGCTATCTATCGCATGAATCGTTTTATATGCCTGGTCCAGGGGATTATAAATAGGCCTAATGGTCACACCTGCAGACAATGTTTGCATTCCAGATTGGTAGAGCTCTTGAAAGTACGTAGGTCTGGAATGGATACAGTTTTTGTAAAGGAAATCCCTTGTTTTGTAAGGTGTTTTGTAGTTTTTGTGTCCTACGAATCTAAACATGTTTAGAGCTTTTTTGGGCGTTTTTTTAAAATTCTGTCCTGATTATTATGTTTTTTGCATGTTAGTTTTATCATGAGTCACATCAGCGTGACAACGGGTTGCGGTTTTCTGGGGTGTCTTTCGACTGTGATGTTTTGTGTTTTTAAGGCACTGAAATAAAATATTTTGTGTTTTCTTTGAATATGTCCTAGTTGCGAAAATCCTAGAATAAATCCGCCACCGCTCTTTGAAGCACCCATAGTGGTTCCAGTCTCGATTCATAGAATGTGGAACTACCACAAAGAAAGAAGCTCACTTTTTGTGACTGCGGGTTGTGTTATCACCGCCATTTTGGATGAACTGCGACTTCAATTGATTTCATCGGCGGTAACCAATACCTGGTTATGCATTTCCACGCGAGTGGGAGCATACAAAATAGTTTCTATCAACCCAAAAATATGAACAAACCACAGTAAACAGATACACACACTGTCTTTGCCGAAAACGGTCTCTTTCAATTTTTTGACTCCCCTGAACTAGTTTCTCGATTTGTCGGAGGTGAGAGAGCTCTCTCTAAATACATACTCCCTGACGTTACATTAAAAACTGTTGCGCACGTGCCTTTTTACGAACAAATAGGGTTCATCCAAGAAGGCGCTGGCTAGTCAAAATTGATGACGTATTCCTGACCTGTGTCGATGCTGGTCGTATCTCTATTCTGTGTTTAGCTTTTCATCTAGACTGACGTCTTTCGGCAAAACTACGGAAAGCTAAACGAAACCGAAACAACTGTGTCTAGGCCCTTAGGCTGGGGCCCTCGAGAAGTAAAGACCATCAGAAACCAGACCACAGTCATAACGCTGAGACACACTGTTGAATAAACAGCTAGTAACATGTTTTAACTATTGCCGTTTTTCAGCCCCTCCGTGTCCGATAGAGTTGAACTGTGTCGGCAGTAGTGTGGAAGAAGGCGCCACTGCAATCGGGGTTTGCACCTGGAACAACTCATGTTATGCAACAGCACGTCCGTGGTTTTGGCTAATCTCTGAAGTAAACGGGAAGCTCATTTTTAGAACAGGTGGTCGGGAAAAGCATAACCGTTCGTCAGGTAAACAGTATTGCCGTGTGCTGTTTTGTCGTGTTATGAAGGAAATAAACAGTAGAAGCACAAAGCACATGGCATCCAGCTCTGCGTTACAGACCCCGGCACATCAATCACGAATGTATTCTCGATTTTGGCCTTTTTTTTTTTTAACCCCTGGCCATCCACCAAGCATGTACTCTCGATTTTAGCAATGGTTTACCCCCCCCCCCCCCAAAAACCACTCCACAAAACATAACATACAAACGGTACACTAAAATGCAACGTAAAAAGAAAGTCAAAACTAGCTTCTGGTAAACAAACAAAAGACCTTCTTTATAGCCCAAGTAAATTAAATCATCACATCTGATCGCACAGGTTGTTTTCTACTCTGGAACTCGTATAAAATTTGTCTCCGTATTTTCGTGAATTGTTCAGTTTATTTACTTAATCAAATTTGTTCTCAAGCTATTTCAGTGTTTTGCCCGAAGAATGTCTTTTTTTTAGGAAAAGCCCGTTTTGTCTTTCCTTTCAATTACTTTTCGTTGTATCGCTTCTGTATCATTTCTTAGGATAGGTTTTCCAGCATACAATGTCTTCCTTTTGCTACATTTTTACCTTTTTATTTTGGCTCTATCGCGTTCAGTGTGGACATTTGATGTTCCATTCATACTGACATTGGATCCTGTGTATCACGGCAGATGTTACCGTCTTTTCTTCCTAAGTGACTAACACCAACATGTCTGAGCCTGTCGGGCAGATCAGACTCAGTATGACAAATATGAACTGTGCAGAAAAGCTTCAGTTTAACTGCAAAATATCCTGGATGTCCACACCAAACACAGTGAAGGCAAGTGATGACTTCAGGCTCATTGGGAAAAGTATGATATTCCATATAACATTTCATGTATCTATCTATCTATCTATCTATCTATCTATATATCTATCTATCTATCTATCTATCTATCTATCTATCTATCTATCTATCTATCTATCTATCTATCTATCTATCGGTCCCTGTGAATGTATGTCTGTCTATCTATCTGTCTGTCTACCTATCTATCTATCTATCTGACTGTCTGTCTGTTTATTTGTCTGTCTGTCTATCTCTCTGTCTATCTGTCTGTCGGTCGGTCAGTCATTCTGTCTGTCGGTCTGTCAGTCTGTCTGTCTGTCGGTCTGTCAGTCTGTCTGTCTGTCTGTCTGTCTGTCTGTCTGTCTGTCTGTCTGTCTGTCTGTCTGTCGGTCTGTCAGTCTGTCTGTCTGTTTACCAGTATCTATGAAATCGATTGCACTTTTAATACATAAATTGCTGCAGAACAGTGTTATGTATCCGTTGCCAAACATTCTTGGGAATTCAGCTAACATCTTCGAGAACAGTTTTCATGAGAGAACATTTTTTTGTTCTTATTTTGTCCTGGGTGTCAATAACGTGTGTTGTTGTGAGCTCCCACTCGCCTGCCGGTGCGAGGGGTTGGCCAATTGAAATCGGATAACCTGAAACATTACTAAAGGGTAAACAATCAAATATTGTATTCTACTACACTTTTACCACTTCCTCCGGCGTTCATCAGAGCAGCCAACGGTGCTGAAATTCATGCACAGCACGCCGCCAGACGCCATGCTCAAAGACGGAGTGAAAGAAGGGGCTCTGCTAATTCTTTCGTGCATGGCCGACGTGGGTCCAGGCGATGACTACGAACTGATGTGGGGAATGAGACTGGGCGAGAATGCCTTAGATGTGAACAGCACGGCAGGCCAAACTACAGAAAGAGACGGTAAATCATTTTTTTGTTTGTTTGGAAACGAATCAAGAGAGTGACTTTCAGTTAGTTGTATTCTCAATTCTATTTATTTCCCGTGTTGAATGTAGGCATCCCCTGCGTTTCCGAAGAAAGCACTATCTCTAGGCGTGGACCCACAAGGCGTCTTGTCCTTTCTGAAAGAGGGCTGCGATCTTCATCATCATCAGTTGCAAATGTCTGGAACAGACATTGGCGATCACGGCTCTCCTGTCGAATCTGTCATCAGCCTACCGCATGAAGGAGTTGTTGTTATGACATTTGTTTGTTGTCCATAAAGTGAGACTTTTAATGAACGTTTTTCTCTGTCTACCCCTGGTTTCCCTGCCGAATTAATTTCATTTTTCCTGATTAGTTGGTTTCTTCAGTTTCTTTAGTTTCACCTGGAATCTGCACATGACTGGGACATGGTCGGTGTCACAATCTGCTCCTGGCATTGATTTTGATGTCTTCACAGCGTTTCTGAATCTTTTCTGGACTAGTATGAACTCAACTTTGTTTTTAATTGACCCTGCACCAATACATCGTACTTCCGTTAATCCCAAGATGTTGAGGTTCATTCTGTCCATTTCTTGGTTAACATTCTTCTAATATACAACTCGAAATAAAAATCTGTCTATACTTACACATTTTTTTTTCATATCTATGCAAAACAGTTTTTAAGAACTTTACCAATGCAAAAAAGTTAGTGCTGAACTATTCATTCTATTTGTGAAATTCAAATTGCTGAAGTTTTGAATACCAAACATAATAAATAAAGTACCCAAACATACCGTGAAAGGCACAAGTGTCCCAACTTAAAGTCAGACCCATGATGTGTGCTTGAGTAACTCAATGTCATAGAGACTGAGAAAGAAACTGGAAACGGGCGGTAAAATATCATTCCAGAAACATCCTAACAGAAAAGTTTTGTGTATTTATTCGTATATTTTCCGCATTGTAGAAATAAAAGTTTTCATCCGTATCCCACTACGTTTGCATTCAAAGTTGCAATAATGTAATGAAAATGTGATGCATGTGAATGTCACAGTGTTCTGGGTTATAGTGAAAACAGCTAATTTGTCTGATTTATGTCGTATAGCAAGCCGACATCTTGTCAATGAATAATTATATGACATGACACATACGACAGTGGTCAAGAAGAGGTTAAAACACAGGACAAGATCCGTGCAAGACTTGTGAACTCAGTTCTTGTTTGCTCTATCCCCATTTTCTAAAAAAAAAACAAACAAACGAAAACTGGAGATCTTTTAGTAACATAGAGGAGATATAACAAATGCACACTCTAACACTTGTTTAAAATGCGTTGTGGCACTTATCAAGCTGTTTCACAGTTCCGATTTATTCTAACTCCACATCAGAACGCTTGACATTTGACGTCGAATTTCTCAGAGGTGCAAACGGTTGAGTTGAAACAAACAAGAACGAAGGTCTTGGAATATGAAAGAATTTACTTGAGAACGACGAGGTTTTACAATGTATGACTGGCTGCTTTCCATGTATTTTCAGTTCCTCCTCCTACAGACACATCGCAAGATCCATGCATACGCTTGAAGGAAACTACAATTCACATAATGATGAGAAATCTGCACACTTTACGACTCATTTGTTCTGTTGGGCCACCAGGCAGTGCTCTGGCCAAGAAATATTCTATCGAGACAGACACAATAGAAGTTTACTGTAAGTCATGAAAAGCCAAAGAATAAATTATCGTTTGAACACTCAATTGTCTCTCTATTGTTTTGGTAAATGAAGTTAATGTGCCCCGCACCTCAAAAGAAAAAATATATATTTTTCGTATAGCCCCCTCATTAGAGCAATACCGGGTGCCTCATCTAGTATTTTTATGAAAGGATTTTACTTATTTCTGCATAAATTTACACTAAAATAATTTTCTGCTTACGCAAATAGAAAAAAAAAAAACCTCATGCAAAGTTGGAGCGATTTTCCTCCATCTGTTTCAAGGGTATCGTCAATTTAGCTGCGCTACGAACTTTGAGACGCGCTATTCGAGTCTTCTATTGGACAGTTCCACTGAAAGGGTTCGATCAGAGCTTTTGATTGTCCTTCTAAGCGTTACATTTAGATGTGCAGACTGCCAGAGCTGGATGTAACTAATGATAGCGTACGGTGGGTTGTATCATTAATTATTTTGTTGTTTGATAGAGAATTTAGAATAGCAGTCTGTAATTGTGGAAAAAACTATTGTCAGTTAAGAGAATCTGTGTGTGGTCGCGGCAATGGTTTTATTTCTAAGTCTTTTTATTTGATATCGTTTGCTTTTGACATCTATATTGGGGAAGTGGAGAGGGGTATAGGAGCGGCTTGATTTTTGTTTGTTTGTTTTTGTTGTTGTTTTCTTTCTTCAGTGGATTTTCTTTGAAAATTCAAGCATTTAGAGTCACTAGTCACTGAAAGCATGACTCCTGCACCATCAATATCAATGCAAAACAAAACTGGCCACTCCTCCCGTTCCCTTCGTAAAACAATCGGCATGCACAGCTTGCCCTAAATCTTCCGTCATGTTCAGCGTTCAGTTCGGCATACTTCGTGAATCAACCTTGCGGAGGCACTTTTGACTGTAGAGTGGACTGTGAGCTCTTTGGTTATTGCAGTGATGCTAGATACAGTTAGATTAGGATAAGACATGTTTCCATGTGTACGTGGATGGCGTTACCGTACAAATTAAAAATATTCTTTCTATTTCATTACTTGAAATGTTTTTGACTTTTCCATTGCAGTTTGCTTTTTTGTACACAAGGAAACCTAACTAAAATCTGCCACTCCTCCTCCACTTCCCGAATATTGCCCTGTTACTCATGGCAGATCACATAACAGAAGCCACGACAACGCTGAATGTCAGCATAAAGAACTTTACCGTGGGCGACTTCGTGAAATTGTTCTGCTGTGCTGATAGCTTCCCTCTTCCCAAATTCTATTGGCTGTTGACAAATCGCGAGCATTTTGCTCTCTTAGAATTAGGTGAGACTATCAGAGATGGGAAATGTAGCCAGATATACCTGCCAAACCTAGACTACACATACAACGGAATTTACAGGTTGGTATCAAGTCCTTTTCTCATTAGCCACCTGGAATACAACGTTTTAATTATAGTGCATACAGAATCTCGAGCCGTCTATTGATGGCAATTTTCTCCAAAACTGACTGTTGTATTGTAGGATTATTTGCAGGCAATCTTAACATTTCCGGGACCTTAAGATTTTCTGATGTGTTCATCCACAGCCAACTTAAATCTGGGGTTAAAGCTGCATTTTTTTTCTTTAATATTCTAAAAACATGTGCCATAAACATTCAGTTTTACAGTAAACTCACCATTATTAGTTCACATCACTTGAGTATTCGATGTTGCTGACTTGATGGAGACTAGAAGGAAATGCGTTTTTTTCTTCTTTTTTTGCGGCTCAAAAGCTTGGAACACTTTTTTTCTGTTCTGCTCAGTTGTGGCTAAAAATCAACGAAAGCATTAAAAATATTGCGAACGTCAAGACCTTTTAAAATATTCCCACGTAAGTTTAAATGACTAATATGATATTTCGCAGGATTTAAGGCTCAGAGGTCAAAATGCCCTTCATGATTACATTGGAGGCCTTACTTCCTTTGTTATATGATGTCAATGTCAGTTACTGTCCTTTATACAAAAGAAAACAAAATTTCCCTTTCAATTTTTTTTTTCTTTCGTGAGCATAAGTGTGCAGTTGTTGTTTTTTTTTTTACAGAAAAGGTGACTTTACGTCTGTAAAACTCTTGCATTTCTAGACTGAAAGTCTGAATCTTTTACGTAACCTAAAAATGCAAAATACGAAACAAGATGAGTTTTCGAAGGGCAAAAATATTTCATCCCGGTCATGAAGACCAGCCGTCCACATACCAACTTTCAATACAATCAGTCAAAGGGTTTGCAAATACATAGCTTTCCAAAGAGAGGCATATGTTTCTGAACGGGCAATAAGCCCATAATTAAATAAGTAGCTTGATTCCATTTTGTTGGAAACTGAGGCAACCACACGAGCGTGTACAGGGCCTTCCGTGAGACGAACTAAAGTAATATTTTCGTGCCGTTGAAGAAGACAGCTGGCCCCAGGTGCGGCGCTACACACTAAGGTATATGGGACAGCAGAGGATCTCTGGAGCACAGCGTCCTTCATAAAGTCTACCGGCCTCACGATATAAACAGTCTGACACGAAGAACGCAGAAGAAGAAAGAAGAAGTAATGGCCTAGTATCAAAGACACTAGAGTGATCAGATCAGACATTGCCTTCTTCCGGCCTCTTAACATACCGTTTACATCCGGTTACGGGCACCGTCCACTCTTAGCGCGAAGAGTCGGCGATTAGAGCAATGAACATGCATAGACAGCAAGTCACAACACAGATCAGTTTCGCTTCCAGAGGCAATTTCGGCGCCAAAATATTCTAACAATATGTTAGTAGGGGGGCCAATTTGCTTTATCTCTTCAAATAAGCGTTGAACCTTGCACTAAAAAATATACTCTTGTTTGTTGTATTTTCATTTAAAGTGATTCCCTGGGCGTAAGAAACTGCCGGATATATTTGGCTAAAGGGTGGCATTACGTATGTAGACGCGATTTTGTCCCCAATTTGATTTAGATAATACATCTCAATTTTAACGGGGGTGGAGTAAGAAAATATTCATTACTTTCTTGGTTTTCTGCCAAAAGCTATGATACTCTACACACTTACTCTCAAATAGACAGACCAGAAATTGAAAGCTTGAAATGTATTATTTGTTCATTATTCTGCATATCATGGGTCCAGAACTCTGTACACATTAAAAAATCTGAAAATTTCGAATAAATCATTTCGGATCCACGTTTACAGGGACTAATATGGTACTATCTAAATGTTTTTACCACAGATGTCTTAGAAAGATGCTACAAACATTTTTTTAATTTGCCAATTGTAACATTAATCCGCCAAGAATATAAGTTTAGAATTTCTAAACGTCCTAACATTTTTTGTATATAAGAATTATAGCACTCATTTCTCCTGCACCGCCATTCTGAATACTAAGAACAACCAATACCACTGTAATAAATTTCTGTAGTTGTACCAATCTGTTACCAAAAATTTTCTTTTTGGGTGCTCTCTGGGCTATTGTTACCTCTTAACAACAAATTGCTCCCAAATTGATGCAATATAGTTCGAGTGTGGCTTCTGTTTAAGGCTATCTGAGCCTAGCGATTGGACGTACGGAAAATTTTATTGCTGAATTAGGTTGTCAGATAGTTAATGATCTCGGTTCAGTTTGATGTCAAATGATGCTAGTTGAGGGTTTTTTTATGAGAAGCCAAAATGTTTCGCTATCATCAGTTCCAATGCCTTCGTAAGCACCGATACTAGGCATCCGCGGTACTGCAACACTAGCGATCCCTTGATGTTCCACCTTGTGACGTCACAATATCGATGATCCTGCACACGATACTGTTCGATCTTGGGAAATATAGAATGAGGTACAATTCCAGCTGACAGGAGGGCGGTAAACTAACTGACCAACCTGCGGCCAGCTCGGCACTGAGATCAGTCGTCAAAGACCTCTTGAGATCAGGATTCACCACCAGATTCACTAAATTCGCGAGATGGTTGACCCTAGGCATGCGTGAACAGAAAACTGGGAATTCAACAAACGACGCAGTCGTGGACAAACTGTTTCGCAGTGGCTGTCCATCATTGACTGTTTTTGTACTGGCAGATAAGGGGGGGGGGAGGGGGGGGATGACTGGTGTCATGATTCGGATGTTGTTAAAACTCACGCACAGAGTGAGTTGTTGTTGTTTTACCAGGGCCATGAGAAATTGGCTGGTGGCCTTGAACGGTCCTCGCCAAATTATAGTTGGTGAGTAAATAAATGTAAAGTTAAACTGTTAGATTCACGCTTGTGGGTTTTAATGTTCGTGATTAATAAGTAATGGAGTAGGGGTGAAACAAGGTGGGGACAGTTGACATTGTTAAGTATGACTAGACAAGTTTTTGCACGTTAACTGGCTGGTAGAATAGTGCAGACGTATTACTACAATTAAAATGGTGGGAGGTTTCGACCTATGAGATAGCTGAACTAATTGGGCCAGCGGACTAGCACGCTGGGTAGTTAGATAGTATATAACATCGTGTAACGTTCAGATTTGGTGAATACAGACGAGAGAAGCATCGTTTCGTGAAGTATCTCCGGTTGGCCAGTACCTGAACTGTGTGGTCTGAAGACTAAGAAGTCCTTGCTAACGGACTGACTGAGCTCTAGAAAGAAAGGTCTGAGTGGGCTGACCTTTGAAAGCCCACGCTGCGCTATTTTGATGTTCGCGCCTACCAGTAGGCGTGAGCAATGGTAATATATCTTAATTATTCAAGTATAATAGAGATCGGAGATAGAGAGAGAACTACAGCCTCATAGGAAGACTAAGGAAACCCCAGCTGGCACTCGACCACGAGTGTCCTGTATGATAGATCTATTGCCATAGTATGATTGGAATAATATAGCACATTGTTGATGAATTGAATAGTGATTGTGCATAAAATATAGTCTTTTGGCAACTGCTTAAATTACCTACAAGCCGAAGAGTGCTTCTGTAGGCTTTAAACGTACTGGGCTCTCCTAACATTTAAGCCCATATGATTTATGGAGAGTTTGCCTGGCGACTGGCCAGTGGCGACTCAACTGTCACTTTAAATTGATATCTAGTTTCGTATAATATACCTATTTACTATTGATTGCAGTACCTCCATAGTTACATGAATATCATTGGTTAAGTTATTAATTAGAGTTTTTGGTTTGAATATATACCTCTATTGTCTTTTGTTTTGTTATTAATATTTATGTAAACTATGGCCTGACCGGCCTGACATATATACGCTCTAGTTATTTAGTACTTTTCTTGTGTGGTTGTGTCCGAGTGTGAGTTAGCTGCCTCTCGTGCAGTCGTAACATCCCCAAGACCCTAACTCTGCTCGTGACAACTGGCCTTTTCATTTGATTGCATCGGGAGGATGCTGCCATTTTTTTTTCTCAGAAGACCACAACAGCTACGTACACTGGAAACTGTATTACCTGCCTTTCGTACACGGTTTCATCCTGTCCTCGTTAAGAGGTTTCTTTTCAGTAGACATGCTGTGCATTGTAAGTTGGTGTGTGCCATAGCATTTGGTCAGATCTTTTCACTGAAACGACCTAAATGCCCCCCCCCCTCCCTTTTTTTTTCTCAAGGCTTCAGCAGAAAACTGATAAACTTATAAGTGGTCAAGTTATGTAACCACATATGAAACTGCATAAGTGCAAGGGACAGATTTACAAGAGTGAGAAAACAAGTTTCTTCAAATGCATTGCTTATCTTCTTACGTTTTTAACTGTAAATATTTGAAAGATTGTACTTTTCCTTCATCGGTAGAAAAAAAAAAAGAAATTTTTGCATAGAGTGTGTAGAATATTGGGCAAAAGAGAGTTGTCATACATCATTGTGCGATTCACGGTAGTCCCAGGGATATAGCTTCCACTCTTGAGCTAAATATTGAACCTGAATTCAACTGTGCGCGCGCATGTAGCCTAATAGAGACTTTGTTCTCAGTACAACTCACTCACTGTCGTCATCTTTCTTTGGTCAAATGATGGAAATGCAATCGACCAGCAAGCCAGTGTTGAAACAAAGTGTGTAAGATTTCTACTGAAAATTTCACCATGGGATTTCAGATGCAGACATCCTTGCTGCTGGACCCATGCCATGACCAGTTTCCCCAAACAATATGTCTGACTTTATCACTTCAGCGGTGGAGGGACTTACCCGTCGTATGAGAATACACGTATTCTGTATGTGGTTTTCCATCAGTGTTTCAAACTAAGTAGAAAGTCCTGCTGCATGCCCCCCCCCCCCCAATCCCTTCCAGAGAGGACTCAATCGACTTTTTGTTAACACTACGAAGAGCTGTCGCATCCCCAGCAGACCCTTCTTCTCATCGTCGCTATGTACGAAGAACAGACCAGACGGATGATTATCAGCCAGGTGAGGTCTCTGTAGCATTCAGTTAATACACATCGCGTGGTCATAGGCCCAGACCCACAACCAGTACAATTGGGAGGTGGAATTCAGCACACATCTATCAATCACGAGAAAGCTGGTGTTATTGTGGTATATCACAAGATTCAGGAAATCAGTGATGGGTATCATAACCTTAAAGTCAACCCAGACGACACAGACGTACCACCATATCTCGCTAACATCCTGCACGTGGAAATGCATGGAAGTCTGGTCAATATAGTATCTGTCATGAATGTATTATTGCCAAGCAGTAACGTCATGTCCGTTAATATTGTTTGCCAGCATCTCCGAAGCCATCATGCTGAACATCTTTGCAATCCATGTCCTCACTGGGCGGGACACTGTTTCCTCGTTTGCTGTCATTGGAAACACTATAGTTCTTACCAGGTTAAAAATGTAATGTTCTCTGGTCTTCCAAGAGTTGGTAACACGTATTAAACAGAGGAAGAAATCATACAATTCTGCTTCACTTCATAACTTCGCTGCATCATCGGGCGCCGAGGATATTCTTGAGGAAAATGCATCTTTTCAGGACGAAAACTGCAGCCAAGAGGTATGTCACACCAAAGCTGCTCAGCTTTTCACAATCTATGACCAGTATCAGACACATTGTCTGGACGTTCAGCATCAAGTGTTACCGTGGAACATTGCTGGTGGTTCATTTCCAAACTTCAACACTCTGCATTGTGTCTACATGGTCCGTGGAGATGCAGCTGAGAGCACCAAAAAGGCTCTTAACCTGTTTAACTGCAGTTGCAAAATGAACTGCAGAAGAAGCTAATGTACTGACCTGTAGTCAATTGTGCAAACGAAAGGAGACAACCTCTATAGCATTCCTGTTAGGGATGTAGCAGCTGAGACGAATCCAGCTGAAAACCAATAAAAACCAGATTCCTACCTCATCGGTAAATTGGATGTGGCTCACCTAAAAATGAGAATTCTCCCATTGAAGTTACTATGGTTGAAGTATTGGGGCATTGGTGAAACAGTAATGATATGAAAGAATATCATTAATGACCTCAATTACACATCTGTTGATACGGGGGTGATCAGTTTGTAGGCGTTTTTGGAGTCTAAATGCATCTGCATCACCCCTCACCCATTCAACAATGGTTTTGTTCGAATTAAGATGAAGCAATTGGCACCAAATGTATGCAGGTCTATTTTGATATGTTTCTGTGTTTTACAAAATCGATTATTTCCAACTGAAAAAAAACAACAACTTTGGAAGTTGTTCTCAATTGTAATGTGAAGGACACCAGACCTTTTTAGCGGCGGCTATCTTGGAGTTCGTCATTTATTGAATGCCACAGGTGGCATCGATCGGATCTGGAACCGGAATTTAATTTTCATTCAAAACCATCAGGAAACTTTCAAAATACACCCAGTTACGAAACATGGTATACTTAGGCCACGCTAAGACTGATAGTTTGTTGGAGGTTGTCTGCAGATCGCACTGGACAGCAAGAGGGCTTGGTCTATTTGCCTTGTTTCTCAAGCACTAACATATTGTTTCCAGAGCACATTCCGATATAATTCAACTTCAATGAACCTGGCTTGAACTGCAGTAATGAAATAACTAACTCTTGCTAGCAATATTGTAAACATATCTCGGCATGAACAACAGATGTAACGTACTATAACTAACATTTCTCAATATGTGAAGCAGTTCAGAGCGGATCCTCCAAATAGACGTATTACTGTAACTGCTATTATTAATAATCTAATCTTCAAATTGTTGCATTATGTTTTTCAAAAACTTCTATGGATACTTGTCTATGATAATAGGCAGTAAAATTCAAAATAGGCCATCTGGTATATTTTATAAGATTTTTTAAAATATTGGACTCCCAATGTTTAGCGGTATAAGGGGTGTAGGTTTGATTTTGTCCAATAGATTTCTTGTAATAAACACAAATCAGTACCAATAACTTTCATGTGGTAGGAAATTGGATTCTTTTTAATTTGATGTATATTAAGCATGGGTATCTCTTTGATATTTGGCTGGGTACAACTTTATTACTGTCATTTTGGCTGAAAAGAGCGCTAATCTGTAATATCACGTGGGGGATGTTTTTGAGGAATTTCTTAGCGTTGCCACCCTTTATCTCATTATATCCGGCATTTTCAGTAGCCCAAAGTGGTTCTCCTAACATTTATAGCAAAATCAGGAGTATATATTTTTGTGCAAGGTTCCCGGCCATCTGACGTCTTGGCCCCCCTACTAATTGATAATAAATTTTGGTATAAAACAAAGCTGAAAAAGGCATGTGAAGGAAGGAAAAAGAGAGAAAAACTGAGTTTTCACGAGGTGGCTTAGGCATAGATCTAGTAATGTGCTGGCAGCTTCTCTGGCCTCTCTCGCGACAAGTTATTTTTAGCATACCGACAGCACTTACGACTCGACTGCTAGCGATTGTAACGCTATGTGACTCTGGTGTAACGGTTGGTGTGGTTCTCGAGGATGGTGTATTTTTCGTGAACTTGGAAAGAAGAAGAAGAGGAGGAAGAAGGAGAAGAAGGAAAATCCAAGTCAGTACATTATTGTCATAGGAAAGTCCTTTAACATTTTCAAAACCCTTCACAGTTCCAACTATTGTTTACTTCCTTGCATGCATTTGCTGCTGGGAGACAGGAAACGCGTATTACGACATGAACGGAAAATCCAGCCTCAGCCGTATGTTATTCTAAAAATATAATAGTCCTATCTTTGGTATGATGGTAAATTCATAAAACGATTGTAACGCTGTTACCATATTTAAAAAGGAAAAAATATAGCCAGAGGTTTCGTTAAAACGGACTACTTTTTAATTACAAAGTAAGCAACTTCCAGCAAGGTCTTGAGAGATAGCTGGACACTGAACAAAACTCAGTATTTTCCCTATTTGGTTTTGTCAAAAATGCCGTGGTTTACTCCTCTCACGCTTAAGCCACAAGGTGGCGCTGCCAAACCTGTGCACGCAAAAACCACGAGCTGTCTCATCTTATGTTTTCTAATATCTTTGCTAGTAATGAATTCATGAAGTAAAATATAATCATTTTCTTGTTTTGAGCTTAGCTTTTTTGTTAAAACCAGTCAAAGGAGAGTTAAACCACCCTTTTGTTAATTGCCGTGGTTCTCACGGTTGGTAATATAACCCCCCCCCCCCCCGGCGGCATTCTGTGTTCCATGGGAAAGTAGTGCCAAATCGAATAAACTGGCGATGGGTTGAGAGCATGATTTGGGGGTGGAGGTATGGAGGAAAATTGTAGGGAGACGATTTGGGGGCCAATATTTTTCTTCACAAGGTCTTGACAATATGGTCAATTCTTTTTAGCTTCGAACCGATGTTATCATGTTTGTTATAATCACAATAGTTGACTGTATGACAAAGAGAACAAACAAATATTGTCCCAAAAAACATGCATTTCGAAAATCATTCAGTAGTGCTGGTAGCCAACATTAGGACACACCGGCCGGCTGCATGGCTTTTATGAGCAGAAAACGCCAATCATTCATGCATTTAGTGAAGACTACTTTTTCCTTTTCTTCATCACGAATAAACAACAATGATTATATCATAAAACAACACTTTGAAAAACCTAACATAGTTAACATGGATGTAGTTTGAGTACTTATGATTGTTTGTTGGAGCATGGAGTAGGGTTTTGGGAGGGCGGGGGCGGGGGGGGGGGGCGATGAAAGAACATTTGGGGTTATCTAAAAAACTGATTTATAAACACAATTTACTTGCGTCCCTTCCGGACAAATGGGTGGTTAAGTCGTACCTGCCCGTCGAGAGGCACCATATAATTTTTGTTAGGAATTTTATTTACGAAAAGCATTTGGTATACATAGATGATATACTGAGAAATCACATAATAAACCAAATCTCAAAATGGACAGAAAACTCACCTTTGGTCAATAAATATCCATTTCCTGTATTCAGCCCCACTGGATGAATACAACAATAACAACACAAAGAGCGAGTGGGAGAAGGCGATAATTACATTTTTATCGGCTCAGGGTAATCTTGGTCAAACATCCCTTTCTGATTGTTTGGTTCCCCTTTTTTGTATGTCCAAAATGTTTTTCAATACGCACATGTGAATCCATTGCTCAGGTCAATCCTTTCAGAAAGAGCTGGATTAATTCATTCACTTACTGACTTACTTGTCTATTTATGTATTTATTTCTTAATTTACTTTTTTACTTGTTTACATGCCAATCTGTTTTATTGTTACATTTATGTGTCCTTTCGCTTCTTTCTAGCACAGTTTAAACGTTATCGAGTGGACGTGCTTTCTCCAAACTCATACTCAGTTCGTGTATGTTCTGTTTTGTCATACCCCACCATTTGATATTTTACAGTTGCGTCATCACCAGTAACGTATTTGGAGGGACGAAGACGATACGCCGAAAGTTCATAATTTATTTTCCTTTCCGACTGACGACTATACCAAGTGAGTGAGTAGATTGGTGCGGGTGAGGATAGTAATATACAAGCAGAGTCGTATTTTATAACAGATAATCTATCTCTCTCTCTATCTATCTATCTATCTATCTATCTATCTATCTATCTATCTATCTATCTATCTATCTATCTATCTATCTATCTA